>NQII01002027.1:303346-342495 GCA_002778355.1 Clitarchus hookeri
ATAGTAAAACGTCTGCATTTTTTGAGGCGAAGTTAAGTTATTATCACTTTCTCTTACATTTAACCACTTTACATAATAAAAATAAAACTTTTATTTTTAAAAGAAAAATTAATAAAAAATGTAACAAAACTTAATGTCTACTATAAAATTAGAAAGTAGCTCATTTGAAATATATAAAAGCAACATACATAAAATAAAAATAAGTATATGCATACGTATATACATATGCATACACATACACTCATACAAAAAAACCACATACATATAATTGTACTATTTATAAAAATTAACTACAAGATAACATCGATTGGCAAAANGTACTATTTATAAAAATTAACTACAAGATAACATCGATTGGCAAAAATTCTAAAACTGCAATTTAGTTTAAGGATTCCTGAAGGAAAGAAAATCACAGCTAATAACTATTTAAACACGGGAAAACAGACGAAAAAATTTATTAATATAAGAAATTATATGTTGGCTACATCTAAAATTATGTCAGTTACCTAAAAATATACACAATAAAAAAAAATAACGCAACGTTTACTCGCACACGCTCATTCCCACATCTACAACATTAACAGTAGATTTAATTAATTAAACAATAACATAAGCATCAGAAACATTTCTACAGTCGTATGAAGCAGAAAGCAAATAAGTTACCGGTATTATAAAAGATGAACCTCCACAATAAATATTGTTTATATTAAACCCATATTTCACGTCTATTTAAATATTTATAGCGTAACCAAGCTGTTCCTGCGTAATTTTTTGAATTTAGTGATTGAATTTGTATCTCTTGCTTCCTGAGGTAAACAATTCAAGAGTTTGGTTGCGGTGACGATGAAAGATGAAGCGAAAATTGAGTTGTGTTTTGATACTAGAAGCTTTTGTTGATCGAAAGAGCGAGTGTTTGAAGTATTGGGCGGTAAGAACCTAAACAAAAGGTATCGAGGACATCCTGTTAGAAATAATTTCTTTAACAAGCAGATCTTGTGCAATAATCGTCGATGTTTTAAATCAAGCCATGAGAGAGTATGTCTGTATTTGGTGATATGGTCTTTCTTTTTAAGATTAAAAATAAGACGTACACAGTTCATGCAGGTCGCTGCAGACTATATCAGCATAATCAAGGAGTGAAATTCATAATTATTATGTTAAAGTCTTTATAAATTTCGCGTGTAACTTTTTTTTAAGCCTACTTAATGAATGTAAAGTGACATCTGTTTCAATACATATGTAAGTGACATGTTATCTCCATGTTAAAGTTTCACTTAATATTACACCTCGGTTTTTTACGGACTTATAGAGGAATCGACTCGCCATCAAGTATGATATTAGGAGCGCTAGTGACGTTTGGTGATCAAAGTAGTTTCTCGGATCCAATTATAATGCTCTGGGATTTCTTAGGGTTTAAATAGTTGCCCGTGCTCTGTTGGTCATTCTAAGATGTTTGACAATTCATGGCTAATTGTGTCAGTTGATGACGTAATATTACCGGGATGAGCTGGCAGGTGTATTTGGAAGTCGTCTGCATTAAGACGGCATTTACAATGTTTTAGTAGCTGAGGGAGGTCACATTAATAAAAATAGAAAATAGTAGGGGTCCCAGAACAGAGCCCTGGGGAACTCCAATGTTAACTGTGCGCCAAGCGGATTGTTGTTCTGCGCAGAAAACTCTGTGATAACAGCAACACAAGTAGTTTTTAATCCATTCTAACAANTTAACTGTGCGCCAAGCGGATTGTTGTTCTGCGCAGAAAACTCTGTGATAACAGCAAAACAAATAACTTTTAATCCTTTCTAACGATATTTTGGAGAAATTAAAATATAATTTTAGTTTTGCAAGTAATAGCTGATGGTCAACGGAATCGAATGCTTTGCTAAAATCTAATAGTGTCGAAATCGTTAGCAAACTGTTATCCATGTCATGTTTTATGTAATCTGTGACCCGAAGAAGAGCCGTACATGTGCTAAAGCCCTTTCTGAAACCAGACTGATGGTCAACCATCAGATTATTTTCAATAACGTACCTTGGTATCTGTTGGTGTGCAATATATTTAAGGTATTTGGAAATTGTGGGAAGAGTGCTTATGGGTCTATAATCACTGGCACGTTGAGAATTATTTGTCTTCGAGACGGGTTTTACTAAAACAGATTTCCACTGAGTTGGAAAGCTGCCTGTGACCAGCGAATAATTAAATATTTTAGTTATTGCTTCTAAGAAAAACGGCAATGCTAGGTATATCATATCAATTTAAATTCTCTAATTACACTTGGTTTTAATTCGTCTGATAGCTTTCAGAACGTCAACAGGCGTGACTATATTAAAGTAGTTCTTCTACACAGCGGATGTGGGCTATAATAAGATACGATGTTTCGTTTTTTTTTTTTTCAGTATTAATACGGGTACATGGAGTTGTGAAATGAGCATTTAGTTCATCAGCACTTTGATTAATTTTTTGGTTATAGTTTTTAGTGTATTTAAACTTTACACCCATATTTTCAACACTGCTCCCTCCATAAATGCCGTGGNTCAGCACTTTGATTAATTTTTTGGTTATAGTTTTTAGTGTATTTAAACTTTACACCCATATTTTCAACACTGCTCCATAAATGCCGTAGGCATGAGTTTGGTTGTATCAAGCGGCGAGTGTACGCAATCTTAGCCGTTCTAGTTGTTTGGGCACACCGGTTCCTGAGTAAACGGTATTTATCGAATCTCATAAATACAAAGATATCATTTTTTCTCTTAGAAAATTTATATTTACGAGAAGCATTATTTCGATACGTCATTAAAGCTTTGATTTCCTGGGCCATCCACGGTGCAGGTGGACGACAAACCCATTTTGTTTGTTTCGGAATGTGCTTATCAATAAGTTTGTATAATAAGCTGTTCACATAATTAAGTTTGTCATCAACCCTATGCCTATAATCTATGTCACTCCGCTGTACTTCAGAAGTATCGTTAATAAATTGCGGCATGTCTATTCTTTTCAGATCTCTGTAGGTGATAATTTTCGGTAAAAATTTTGGCGTACGAAGTGAGTGAGTTACGTGTATGAGGTCGTGGTGAGATAAACCCGGAGCACTGATTTGTCCACGGTGGAGGACTTTTGTCAGCTTTTGACGTGAATATGAGGTCAAGCAGAGTGTCCGCATTATTAGTAAGGTGGGTGGCTTCAAGAGGACAGTATGCTAGATAACATGAGGAGAAGAGATGAGTAAGGAGCGATGTTTGACGTCATTCTGTTAAGACATCGGTGTTGAAATAATCAATACATTAGCATAACTAGGAAGTATCGCAAATATGTATTTTCTAAGACATCCATGACCCATATCTTAAAGGGTTTTTAAACAACGTCAACCAATAATTTTTGTGTAGAAATGTTTAATTCAAGATATAAATACTCAGGTTTCGCGCAGTAAGGACTAGGAGAGCTGCAGATAGTTATAACTGTAATATCATTATGCAAATAAACTCCCCCGCCCTCCTCCCTGTTTACCTTGTCGATCAACTCTGTATAAATTATAACCCGGCAAGTCAGCCAACGAAGATGGGAGACTCTCCTTGAGCCATGTTTCCGACACTAATATTGCGTGGAAATGTAGAGGACTGTAACCTCGTCAATGCAGCCGAGTAGTGACTGGCGACAAGTGCTGCGTGGACAGCTGTAGGATTGCGAGCTAGCCTCTGAGAGAGTACAGCACTGGTGGTTGCTGGGCCTGACGTGCGACAAGCTGACCGTTACTAATGCGACTGTCAGCGGGAATTCCGGAGGGAGTACCGTTAGCCGCGCGAAGTGTGACTGGCGAGTCGCACTCCGATTGAGGGAGGAGGGAGGGGGAAACAAACAAGCCCATCACACAGTCATACACGGAGTGATTTTTCAAAGGTTAAATTTAAAAAGTGTGATGAAACCGCTAATAAACTATAACCCTCTAAAATTCACTGCCNAGAAGGAAGAGATTTATGTAATGAACCCGGGGGTTTTGTAAACCATTCTTTCTCCTGCAAACACGTAAGTGTAGTTAAATAGGAAGGTAGGCAAATAAGCATCATTTCAGATGTAACAGATTAGTGTGTGGTAGTGACATTAGCTGCTTGCAAGTAATTATGTGCTGGCAGCTAGTTGGAGCAGCGTGGCAGGCTTCAACCCGGTGACCACGATCGTGGACATGTTGCACATGGACGACATTTATGGCCAGTACCGTACACAGCGAGGAATCAGTACCCAATGGCTTGAGAGTTCTCTCGACGGATAATGTGATTTGTTAACGTTGCCGCGCGTCTCGTGGCAGAGTCTTTGCGCTCGCAGTGCGTTGTTCACTGGTTGCAGAAAGTACACTAGACACGAGTACAGTGCACATCAAAATATTATAAGATTGCAGCACTTCGGCTCACAAATTAACGTGTGACCGAACGGGTTAAAACAGAGATTACTATCAATAGAAAGTGGCACTAAAGGGATTACCGAGGGACTATACACCGCATTCTTGCGCACTCACTTGAGGTCATTTACACGAGAACTATTTATTACTAGGCATTGACAACACACTTATAATCTCTCAGTTTTTATACACATTACATGGAAATGAAATACTAACATTTCTTGTTGAAATATAAGTTAATGTTAAATTTAATAATAAAAAAAATATTTTGTGTTACCAGAAGTATAAAACGCTGGTGATATAATGATAGTAAAACGTCTGCATTTTTTGAGGCGAAGTTAAGTTATTATCACTTTCTCTTACATTTAACCACTTTACATAATAAAAATAAAACTTTTATTTTTAAAAGAAAAATTAATAAAAAATGTAACAAAACTTAATGTCTACTATAAAATTAGAAAGTAGTNAAACTTTTATTTTTAAAAGAAAAATTAATAAAAAATGTAACAAAACTTAATGTCTACTATAAAATTAGAAAGTAGTTCATTTGAAATATATAAAAGCAACATACATAAAATAAAAATAAGTATATGCATACGTATATACATATGCATACACATACACTCATACAAAAAAACCACATACATATAATTGTACTATTTATAAAAATTAACTACAAGATAACATCGATTGGCAACAATTCTAAAACTGCAATTTAGTTTAAGGATTCCTGAAGGAAAGAAAATCACAGCTAATAACTATTTAAACACGGGAAAACAGACGAAAAAATGTATTAATATAAGAAATTATATGTTGGCTACATCTAAAATTATGTCAGTTACCTAAAAATATACACAAAATAAAAAAAAATAACGCAACGTTTACTCGCACACGCTCATTCCCACATCTACAACATTAACAGTAGATTTAATTAATTAAACAATAACATAAGCATCAGAAAAATTTCTACAGTCGTATGAAGCAGAAAGCAAATAAGTTACCGGTATTATAAAAGAGGAACCTCCACAATAAATATTGTTTATATTAAACCCATATTTCACGTCTATTTAAATATTTATAGCGTAACCAAGCTGTTCCTGCGTAATTTTTTGAATTTAGTGATTGAATTTGTATCTCTTGCTTCCTGAGGTAAACAATTCAAGAGTTTGGTTGCGGTGACGATGAAAGATGAAGCGAAAATTGAGTTGTGTTTTGATACTAGAAACTTTTGTTGATCGAAAGAGCGAGTGTTTGAAGTATTGGGCGGTAAGAACCTAAACAAAAGGTATCGAGGACATCCTGTTAGAAATAATTTCTTTAACAAGCAGATCTTGTGCAATAATCGTCGATGTTTTAAATCAAGCCATGAGAGAGTATGTCTGTATTTGGTGATGTGGTCTTTCTTTTTAAGATTAAAAATAAGACGTACACAGTTTATGCAGGTCGCTGCAGACTATATCAGCATAAACAAGGCGTGAAATTATTAATGATTCTGTTAAAGTCTTCATAAATTTCGCGTGGAACATTTTTCAAGCCTTCTTAATGAATGTAAAGTGACATTTGTTTGCCTACAGATGTAAGTGATATGTTCTCTCCATGTTAAAGTTTCACTTAATATTACACCTCGGTTTTTTACGGACTTATAGTGGAATGGGCTCGCCATCAAGTATGATATTAGGAGCTAGTGACGTTTGGTGATCAAAGTAGTTTCTCGGATCCAATTACAATTCTCTGGGATTTCTTGGGGTTTAATAGTAGCCCGTGCTTTGTTGGCCACTCTAAGATGTTTGACAATTCATGGTTAATTGTGTCAGTTGATGACGTAATATTACCGGGATGAGCTGGCAGATGTATTTGGAAGTCGTCTGCGTTAAGACGGCATTTACAATGTTTTAGTAGCTGAGGGAGGTCACATTAATAAAAATAGAAGATAGTAGGGGTCCCAGAACAGAGCCCTGGGGAACTCCAATGTTAACTGTGCGCCAAGCGGATTGTTGTTCTGCGCAGAAAACTCTGTGATAACAGCAAAACAAATAACTTTTAATCCTTTCTAACGATATTTTGGAGAAATTAAAATATAATTTTAGTTTTGCAAGTAATAGCTGATGGTCAACGGAATCGAATGCTTTGCTAAAATCTAATAGTGTCGAAATCGTTAGCAAACTGTTATCCATGTCATGTTTTATGTAATCTGTGACCCGAAGAAGAGCCGTACATGTGCTAAAGCCCTTTCTGAAACCAGACTGATGGTCAACCATCAGATTATTTTCAATAACGTACCTTGGTATCTGTTGGTGTGCAATATATTTAAGGTATTTGGAAATTGTGGGAAGAGTGCTTATGGGTCTATAATCACTGGCACGTTGAGAATTATTTGTCTTCGAGACGGGTTTTACTAAAACAGATTTCCACTGAGTTGGAAAGCTGCCTGTGACCAGCGAATAATTAAATATTTTAGTTATTGCTTCTAAGAAAAACGGCAATGCTAGGTATATCATATCAATTTAAATTCTCTAATTACACTTGGTTTTAATTCGTCTGATAGCTTTCAGAACGTCAACAGGCGTGACTATATTAAAGTAGTTCTTCTACACAGCGGATGTGGGCTATAATAAGATACGATGTTTCGTTTTTTTTTTTTTCAGTATTAATACGGGTACATGGAGTTGTGAAATGAGCATTTAGTTCATCAGCACTTTGATTAATTTTTTGGTTATAGTTTTTAGTGTATTTAAACTTTACACCCATATTTTCAACACTGCTCCCTCCATAAATGCCGTGGGCATGAGTTTGGTTGTATCAAGCGGCGAGTGTACGCAATCTTAGCCGTTCTAGTTGTTTGGGCACACCGGTTCCTGAGTAAACGGTATTTATCGAATCTCATAAATACAAAGATATCATTTTTTCTCTTAGAAAATTTATATTTACGAGAAGCATTATTTCGATACGTCATTAAAGCTTTGATTTCCTGGGCCATCCACGGTGCAGGTGGACGACAAACCCATTTTGTTTGTTTCGGAATGTGCTTATCAATAAGTTTGTATAATAAGCTGTTCACATAATTAAGTTTGTCATCAACCCTATGCCTATAATCTATGTCACTCCGCTGTACTTCAGAAGTATCGTTAATAAATTGCGGCATGTCTATTCTTTTCAGATCTCTGTAGGTGATAATTTTCGGTAAAAATTTTGGCGTACGAAGTGAGTGAATTACGTGTATGAGGTCGTGGTGAGATAAACCCGGAGCACTGATTTGTCCATGGTGGAGGACTTTTGTCAGCTTTTGACGTGAATATGAGGTCAAGCAGAGTGTCCGCATTATTAGTAAGGCGGGTGGCTTCAAGAGGACAGTATGCTAGATAACATGAGGAGAAGAGATGAGTAAGGAGCGATGTTTGACGTCATTCTGTTAAGACATCGGTGTTGAAATAATCAATACATTAGCATAACTAGGAAGTATCGCAAATATGTCTTTTCTAAGTCATCCATGACCCATATCTTAAAGGGTTTGTAAACAACGTCAACCAATAATTTTTGTGTAGAAATGTTTAATTCAAGATATAAATACTCAGGTTTCGCGCAGTAAGGACTAGGAGAGCTGCAGATAGTTATAACTGTAATATCATTATGCAAATAAACTCCCCCGCCCCCCTCCCTGTTTACCTTGTCGATCAACTCTGTATAAATTATAACCCGGCAAGTCAGCCAACGAAGATGGGAGACTCTCCCTGAGCCATGTTTCCGACACTAATATTGCGTGGAAATGTAGAGGACTGTAACCTCGTCAATGCAGCCGAGTAGTGACTGGCGACAAGTGCTGCGTGGACAGCTGTAGGATTGCGAGCTAGCCTCTGAGAGAGTACAGCACTGGTGGTTGCTGGGCCTGACGTACGACAAGCTGACCGTTACTAATGCGACTGTCAGCGGGAATTCCGGAGGGAGTACCGTTAGCCGCGCGAAGTGTGACTGGCGAGTCGCACTCCGATTGAGGGAGGAGGGAGGGGGAAACAAACAAGCCCATCACACGAAGTGATTTTTCAAAGGTTAAATTTAAAAAGTGTGATGAAACCGCTAATAAACTATAACCCTCTAAAATTCACTGCCATGTACCTGCTTGCGCGCAATTCGTGATTTATCGGCGGAGACACCCGAGTTTCGCGCAACACTTCCGTGCGTGCTGTACTTCAATAACACTACTGGCGTCGGTACCAGAAATCTTCTTCTGCTTATTGGCGGGGTGTCTTTGTAAGAAGTCAATTCCTTACTTGACTGGCCAATCAAAATTAGGTATCGCTTTTATCCTATTTTGTCCGAGAAGCGCGGGAGCTATAAGGGTTACACTGGCACGCGCTACAGGAGCGCCATCGCCGCTACGCACAGGGCTCTGAACTGGCGTGCTGTGTTCTCGTAGTGCTGCGTCTACCTAAGGCACTTTCAGCAGTGACCCTATCATTTTATTGATGAAAAGTCTGCAGTAAAGTTCAATACAGGCTCCTATCGTAGTTTGGCTCGTGTCCAGGTGGTGTATTTTAAGATACGGCAGTCTGGAAATGCCGTTTTTAACTATATTGGAGGACTCCAAAATAATATTTACAGAAGCTGTGAAGCTCAATGAGCAATGATATTACCTGTGGGTAAATTATTCGCAAACCGTATTACTGGTCTAGGTCATAATTGGTTTATATAAATGTAGCCAAACATATAGCCCACAGCTCAGTGACTATGTAAACGAAACTAGTGTTGTGTCGACGTAAGTACAGAACGCATCATAAAATTTCTTGTTTGCAACACCTGAAACCGTAGATCGAAGAAGGTCTAAAGGGGTTAAAAATTGCTGTGGGAGTATACGTATTTTTTTTTACTTACCTTATTGCTAAGTGTTAAGTGTACGTCCAAGGTAGGGACGGGAGTTTAAGTGCGTCTCAGGGCTAGGCCCCACACGCCTACAGGAGAGGGAATTACATGCAAGGAGGCGTGCATCGCGGCAGAGAGGGGATTAAGGCAGCCATGGCCGTAATTGGGGTAAGAACTGCGTCCCTAAGTGTACCCATAGCTGAGACTATCGGAATGAAGGGGGGGGGGGGACAGGCGTATGCACCGTAAAAACCCTCCGGACAGGAAATAACTTCAAAACTTATTCATGCAGTACTGGAAATGCTCCAGGAGGTAGCAGGTGTGGATTACGTGCTCTTTAATGTGGAGTTGAAAGTCTAGAAGGGAAAGGGGCGGGGCGAGTACTAGTGTTGAGTCCTTTGGTTCCTGTGTGAGCAGGCCTGGGAGAGCGGTGAAGGCGGGGGCGAGGGTTAGTTTAGAGAGCTGCCGGCGCCGGCCGGAGAGCGCTGCTAGGAAGGACGTCGGGCGCCCGCTGGTGTTGACAGAAGAAGGCGGTCGCGGACTGTCGCCGTGCAAACATCACCGCCTTACAAAAGACACAGGCCCCAGGTGTAGCGCTCCTTCGGCAAACAAAGTCCCGGCCGTGGCGACCTCTCGGCACGTTATCCTCCTCCATGTAGCGCCTCTACACGTCGTCAGAGGCTGCAGCTCAGTAGCTCGCGGCTTTGGGCGGCTCTTAACACCGACGAGGGTGACACGGGGCGAGAATGAAGCAGCGCCGGAATGCGAGGGTGGGGGAAACGGAGATCCCCGAGAAAACCCTCCGACCAGCGGTATTGTTGAACACGGTTTTCACTTGCGAAAATCCGGAGTGACCCTGCTGGAGATTGAACCCGGTTCGCCGTGGTGGGAGGCGAGCAGTCTAACCACTCAGCCACCGCGGCCCTCTCAGTAGCTTGGAGTTACTGCAGTTAAACACCCAGGGTTTTTTTCTCCTGAATTTTAACAAGTTCCACGGTTCCTCTATCCCATACGGGCACCGTTTTAAGTTTATTCCCTCAATTTTAAAATTCTATATATCTTATATACAATTTTATGCTGAAGTCTGGTCAGCCAGGAGCACAAGATGGTAAATGCGTCCCTAAAAAAAATTTCGCAGGGCGGAAAAACACCACTTGATCGTTGATAATAGAAACGGGAATGAGATTGACAATCCCATTAAGCACTATTTATTCGGCCCTCGGTTGTAATAGGCGGACGTGACTATGGCCACGCCCTTGAACAAAGCGGGCCTTTGTTAACAACCTATCACAGGATGCCTGATGAACTCTCTGTGGACAAGTAAACAGAAATGGCGAGAGCAGTAATCAGTGGCCAATGAAATGTTGAGCTCTTCACGTACAGATATGGATGTTTCACAACTGGCTTGTTGCAAGCAATAATTTCAATATGTAATTTCGCCTGGTGTTGAGGACGCCAAATGTAAAAATAAAGTATCACTTGAAAAATAATGATCACAATTTCTTTTAGCAGAAATATAAGCATAAGAATATTGATTCGTACAAATTTCAAAACATAATTTAAAACGAAGTTTGGGTTAACCACTTAACACGTTATCCGGAGTAGGTATATTCGTTCACGTATGACTAGAGGCGTGCAAAATTCGCGTTATTATTTGTCAGCAGACTGAACTCCAAGTTACTGTGCATTTGGCCGATGTCTGTCATAGGCCGGCAGTATGCCTGGACGCCTCGCGGTAATCTTGAGCCAATAATACGTCAGTGGCGGACTGGCCAATCCTCATAACGAAGTCGAACAGGCAGGTGACTCCGCTCAAAGTTTAGCGGCCAATAAGCACATTGGCTGTGCTCGCTTATGTACTTACAAGGCAGTGGAGTCTATCCTGTCACCGAAGGACAACGCGGTATCTGCAAGTCTCTACCGATCACTTGTACAGCAGGTAACATAATGACCGGTGCNGCCGATCATTTGTATAGCAGGTAACATCATGACCGGTGCTGTACAAAGTCAGAAGCCAGCACCAACACAGACAGTGTCTTGTGTTAAGTTACTGGCTGCTGCTAGAACTTCACCAAAACTCTATATATTGGTTTCTGCCGGTGCCGTACATGAATATAAATTATTTTCGTAGGTTCCATAGCGCAAGTTGTTAAAAGGAAATTGAAAGTACTCGTAGACCAAAAAATTTCCTCTTTTGAAGTACGTGGGACGAAACAATAAGTGCAAGTCAAGGAAAGAGATTCATGGAATCCCAGGAGTGACATGGTGCAATTTCTGTTCAATCCGACTTTTGGTTCACCACCGGTATACGTCCAACTTCTAACTACTTTGACTTTAAAATATTCATCTGTAAAATAAATGTATATACAAACGTACTGCATGACGAGTTTTCAATATATTACTCTTCCTTCATGACGTTCTGGTAACGACCAACGAAGACAATTATTTTGAGATGTACGGTATCCTATCTTAGCAACTTCGTTCAGGTTTGAGATCTTTACGAACAAAACACACAACAAACTTAAAACTACTATACATAGTTCATTTCATTCGTTTTTATGAAGGTAACTTTTCGCAATATTGTCTTCTTTTTTTCCCATACTATGCGTTCATGCCACAATAAAAAAATGTGAAATTTAACCAAAATTTAGAAAACAAATTTTGGTCTCTTGAACGCTTTAAAGTGCTCGGTTCCCTGCAGACTAGGGTAGCTATAAGGGCGATATTACTACGCGCATCTAGAGTCCCCGTGATCTCTACGCAACAGCAACTGAACTTTAGTGTTCCATATAACTGTGAAAGTCAAAGCGGTGACACTGGACTGCCGGGACATTTAATTATTTTTCCGGTCGGGAAAATTCAACCCTTATTTTTGGTTAGATTATAATTTTTATGTTATAAATATAAATCACAACATTCCGATTAAAATTAATATGAAAAAAAAATAGTGAGAAAATATGTACGAGATATAATTTTTTCATGTTAGTGATAATAGTAAACGCTTCAAGGTGGCATACGGCCATAAGAAAGCATTGCGAAGGCGACGGGAAATAGATAAATATCGTAAACAAATTTATGAATTGACAACAAAACACCGACTTTCATTTCTGTACTGAAAAAAAATTGTTGAAATTGAAATATTCCATATTTCTTTATAAAATAGAATATGCACGATTGCTTAGAATTATAACCATACAACAACTATGGAGGCCCCTTAATGTCGTATTCAAAATTTAAAGTGTGATATTTAAACTTGTAGACGATGAAATTATTTCACTCAGATTCTGTTTCTTCCATAGGCGTAAGAATTGGAATTGGCATGTTAATAACATATACAGAATGTTCGGAACCCAGTGCCCAAACTCCATAGTTTCTTTTGACCAATACTAACACAAAAGTCCTATACACTCATATCCAGAAACGTATTTTTATATCAAATAATTGGATTCGAAGATGCGGCGTACAACACCTGGAGAAGAATGCTTGTGCGATCATGCGTGAAGGGCAAGTTGCATAGGAAGTAGGCGCGTGACTCTAAATTACTACACACGCAGTGACACGCGCCTACGCAACTAATCATTATTGTATGATCGCACCCCCTTGTTCTGCAGGAGTTCTACACAACAAATTGGAACACAATTATTTTATATAAAAATACGTCTCCGGGTATAAGAGTATATCGCTCTTGTGTATATATTGGTCCAAACAAACTATGGACTTCGGGCACTGAGTTCCCGACATCACTACAATACATGGTATGAAAGGAAGTCTCTGGCGCGCGTCTGTCTGTCTGTATGACAGCGCTAATCTCGAGAAATACTGAACGGATTTGGATGAGGTTTTTGCTGTTATGATCTGCAATTATCGAGGAAGGTTTGTGTTTATTAAAAATTGCTCTAGAGCTTATATGAGCTGAGCATTAACGGTATTAGTGAATCAAGTCGGCGAAAAGGTTTGCCGCCAGTGCGCTCTCACGGGATACGCTGT
Organism: Clitarchus hookeri; assembly: GCA_002778355.1. Taxonomy (NCBI): domain Eukaryota; kingdom Metazoa; phylum Arthropoda; class Insecta; order Phasmatodea; family Phasmatidae; genus Clitarchus; species Clitarchus hookeri. The sequence continues at coordinate 316,580 of NQII01002027.1, forward strand.
CTAATACTTTAGAGATGTAACAAAATCATGTACAAAATTAAATGACCTTCAAAAAATTTAGTGGTAGCATATATCTTTCTTTAATAAATATGTAGTAATAAGCATATTTACAAGTTAAATTACGCAGTAAAAACAAACGTAAAATTCATTGTCTTTTCTAATCATAAAGAACTTAATATTTATCAAAATAAATTAAATCATAATTAAAACTGTTTAATGTAGATAAAAAAATGTTCTTACAGCATAAAATTATCACCACTACTTTAAAAGCTATGAAAAGTTTTGTGAAAGAGTAATTTCTAAAATCGATTGCGTTTATCACAGGCAAATGAAAGTGAACAAGAAAGAGAACGAGGGTGACTAATAACAGAGAAAGGAATATTTTGCAAAGAGAAAGAGAGACTGCTGCTGAACGTCGAAAAAATTAATGAATTAGTGCTCTCGAAAATCAATATGCAAACACAAGTCTATTACTCAGTAGATACAGTACTCGACAGTGAAGAAGCTGTGCACTATCCCACAGAATGTCTTAATTCATTGAATCCTTCTGGCATGCCACCACACAAACTGATTTTGAAAGTTGGAGCTCCCATAATTTTATTGCGAAATATAGATCCCCCAATATGGGACTTGATTACATAAAAAAAGTTTAATTAGTTAGCTCATTGAAGGTACTATTATAACTGGCTGCGGTACTAGAGAAACTGTTTTAATACCTAAAATACCAGTGATTCCCTCGGATTTGCCTTTTAATTTTAAAAGAATCCAATTTCCAATAAGAGTTTGTTTTGGTATGACCATAAATAAGGCACAGGGTCAAACACTTAGTGTGGCTGGAGTGGATTTGAGTGGAGCATGTTTTTCACACGGACAACTATACGTAGCCCTTTCGCGTGTCACGTCAAACAGAAATATTTTTGTGCTGGCGGTCGGAGGCAAAACGATTAATGTTGTATACAAAGAAATTTTCTGAACCACTATAATGTAATATTGGTATATTAGAGATGTATGAATGTGGATAAAGCTAAGTAAGTAGGTATGTCAGGATCGTGGTAAATGGAGGTCAATAATCTCTGCCTACCCCTCTGGAGACATGCGTGACTTGTATGTATGTATATATGTTTTAATGATAGTAGTTTACTAATATACTATCATATAATATTATAATTGTATTTTTCCAATTTATTTATTGGTGTATCGCTGTAAAAGCTAAATTGTACCCGGGCGAAGCCGGGCCGGGTCGCTAGTTCTGTATAAGTTTCTAAAAATGTCACTCTTTTACATGGCACACCTATCGTTAATCAGATTCACGGCGAATTTAATTTTACACGAGGTTGAAAGATTCGCCATGGCCAATGAAAAAAAAAAGAAACTATTCAGGACCTTTAAAACTGCTCAATCATCCATGAAAATCGTATTACAATATGAGATCTGTTGTTCGGAAATGGCGTCTAGCGTGGCGGCCGCGAGAAAAGTCATTGTGTTCGCAAAGTGCTGGGTTGCCACGGGTGCAGGGGGGAGGAGGAGTGGTTTGAGGTCAAGAGCCCCGGTACCCCCCTTCTGAACCACTTGCTCCACTACAACGTCTAGCAGAGCAACGAGCTGCAAAAGCCCGTGGTCACGATGCGCACGGCCAGGAATATATCGCTGACCGACCGGAAGACGTACAAGGCCGGGTTTGCAATGAAACGCAGGCCGTTCACGTAAACTGAGCACTTTCGAAAGCCCTGCTTTACTTGCATGCACATTGTACACATATACTTACACTGCATGTAAAACTAGCATTGCTATGGGTCTGATCACTTTATTCATGCGCCGGTAAAAAAAAAAAAAAAAAAAAAAAANTCCAATACAACGTCTAGCAGAGCAACGAGCTGCAAAAGCCCGTGGTCACGATGCGCACGGCCCGGAATATATCGCTGACCGACCGGAAGACGTACAAGGCCGGGTTTGCAATCAAACGCAGGCCGTTCACGTAAACTGAGCACTTTCGAAAGCCCTGCTTTACTTGCATGCACATTGTACACATATCCTTACACTGCATGTAAAACTAGCATTGCTATGGGTCTGATCACTTTATTCATGCGAAGGTTAAGTGAANAAAAAAAAAAAAAGGATATGTTCTAGAAACTTGTTAGTTCTTACTCTTATGCTCATATCAAAAACTGAAAGCGATAGGAATCATTTCAGTATCCACAAATGTTTGTAATTTTAATTCAACGTTAAGACGTGGAACTACTTTATCTCCTTCTTAGCAACTTACCGGACGCATGTCGGTCAGACTGCCCGTTACAATGTATGCAGGTAGGGGTAGTGACATTTTTCAAAGATTGAATGCATAAAAAACAGAAGAAAAAATTGATTTATTTTTATGTTGCCAGCGTTTGGAAACAATGCGCATAACGATATTCTATCAATGAGCTATTAAAGGATTCCTCAAAAATGCTTTTTGACCATTTTCACTACATTACAAGAAAAATTCCAAAAACTAATATATATTTTGACATTCATTTATAGGTATATTTGTAGCCAACCTTTTTATACAAGGGGTATCGTGATATCTTATTGAGTTAATAAGCTATTGATGAGTCTTCAAAAACACATTTTATCCACTTTCAACGTCTTCAGAGGTTGAATTTCAAAGATTCTTAAATTTGTTTGTATAGGCAACCCTCTGAAGCCAAGAGCGTAACGATCTCTCATCGGGTTACTAAGCTGATTTTGAGAAGTACTCTAAAATACATTTTACACCTTTTCATCCTCTTTGGAGCCGCTGTGGTGTAGTGGTCAGAGTACTCGCATCCCACATATAGGCGAACCGGGTTCGATTCCCTGAAGGGTAACTCCGGGATTTTCGCATTTGGGAATCGTGCCGGACGATGCCGCTGGTCAGCGGGTTTTCTCGGGGACCTCCCGTTTCCGCCACCCTTGCATTCCGGTGCTGCTACATACTCACCTCGAGACCTCGATGTTAAGAGCCGCCTAAACCTCTCCACTCCACTTTACTCCACTCCATTCATCCCCTTAGGGACTAGATTCAAAAAAGGAATCCTAAAATTAATTTTTGGTACTTATTTAAGAAGCTTTGTAAAACAAGGAGCAAAAGGATATCTTGTCGGGTTAGTGAGCTATTGGCGAGTCCCAGAAAACATATTATATTAAATTTCCCCCTCCTAGGAGTCGAATTTCTAATAATGCTTTCGTAGCCGTTGCGTCCCCCAAGGGGAAGCCATCACCAAGTTGTCATGCTTTGGCGTCCAGAGGTCTGGACTGGCGTTGATGAATGTGTGAGTTAGTCAGTCGCGATATTCATTTCAGATACACAGATCTCAGCTGTAGAGTTACAAGAACATTCTGACAAAGTTGTACAAAGAATTGTATGTAACAAGTACAGAAATATTTTACTGTGTACATTGTAACGGTTATAACGGCAAACAGTAGCACTGCCCAAGGAGTGATCTGAGAAACAGGATGGCTGTTATTGGCTGTAACAGCAACATTGAACGTTCTAGACGCAATATTAGGTTAACTTCCTGTTAATTGTTCTAGAAGAGGAGGAACATAGAATAATTGTATTTTGTCGCCTGTTGACCTCATTAAAAATATAATCATCACTTGTTAGTTGTAATTAAACATAATTCGGTGCCTGTTAACAGGTATAATTGGGTGTTTTAGCAAGAGGATGTGATATGAAAAGAAATTTTTGCCGCCCAACACAATTTTGTAAGGAATAANATAATTGGGTGTTTTAGCAAGAGGATGTGATATGAAAAGAAATTTTTGCCGCCCAACACAATTTTGTAAGGAATAAAAACGGTTGGATTTGTTCAGAGGGAAAATTTGTTGTAGTGAGTGTTACACCTATTCTTTACTTGTCACGGTCGTAACGACCGTTTAAAATGATCGGTTTGCAAGTGTCTAGCACNTGAGTGTTACACCTATTCTTTACTTGTCACGGTCGTAACGACCGTTTAAAATGATCGGTTTGCAAGTGTCTAGCACACTGCCACAAGATTTGTGTTTTATTGTACTGTTTGTGACAACAAATCGTTTAAATCTGTAGCAGGGGGCTTGTGTCTACAAGGGTGTTTGCAGCAGATGAAGATTATACTGTAGCTAATATGAGAGTAGATTTTGAACTTACCCAGCTGGAGACTTTGGCACAACGTTCATGGAAGTAGTTGTTATTTTCCAACTAAAATATTCAGATTATAAGGATGCAAACAATGTTACTAGTTTTGAACTAAATTACATTCTTGCCTATAGAACGTTCAGTGTTACTGTTGAAGCCAATGGCAGCCATCCTGTCATTCACACTTCTCCTTGTGCAGTATTGTTTGCTAAAAGAGAAGTTATAATGGAAGAAGGTGACAGACAGGCTATATACTTTTGCAAGCTCAACTAATTTGAAGCAATTAGAGTTAGTGCTGTAATGTAGCATACCTTTGTAACTTGAATTAAATGATGACTAGAGGCATCTGTTTTTCTCAGAAATATTTCAGGACAAGTTGCGTTCCAAAACGCTATAGTTCAGAACTACTTTCGTGATGGGATCATTTGAATTGTTATGCGCCTTATATGTCTGTCCGCGAATCACGGTTGGTCAGTATCGGTGAAACTTAATTCTGATAGACTCACTCAAGTAACAGACTCTCTTCACTCAAAGACAAGTGGCCAATTGCACATAGGATTTTGAAGTCTAGCCTCCAGGTAAATCTTTTCGAGAAAAATAGGTGGCTCTAATGATGACAATTAAAGTTTTGTATGTAGAATATTCTGTTGTTTATTTATTCCAGGAATAACAGCAACCCACTGAGTGATTTCATTTATTATGTAGGAGGCTTTGATACCATATCAGATTCAAAAAATGATATTTTGTGGAGCTATAATTTACTTTGAAAGATTAGTGTTGTAGTCTATTTGCGGTTTCTTCACACTTTTTGAATCAGACCTTGGAAAATGCGCCTCACGTGTGACGTGTTTGATTGTTCCCTAAATAAGTCATACATCACAAGCATTTTAGACTAGTGGTAACATGAAAGTACCTTATTTTTGGATCAATTGAATTTTTACTTTTATTTTTATCTATTAATTATAATATTTCATTGATAACTAGGGACATCCTAATTTCACGAAAATGTCTCCGCATGTGCTAGACTTCAACACCCTACGGGCCTACCAGCAGTTTTATTTAGCTTATTGGAGGCGTGTCTTTGTGAGAAGTCATTTTCTTACTTGACTGGCCAATCACAATTAGATTACTCCAGTACTGTACGTCTGTGATTCGCGAACTGACACCTAAGACACGTAACACCTAAATCAACCAATCATGAAAATGGAACTGAGCTAAAGTGTTACGAAATAAAACAGGCTGTGAAATCTTTTAGAGAAAATCGGGTGTCCCTATTTATAACTAATTTTTCCCGAAAAGATCCTACGACTAGTTGTACTCCAAAACACGTTAGTTCAGAACCAATATCATGGTTGGATAATTTTAACTCGCACATGTCTTAAGTGTCTGCCAGCCAATCACGGGCATTCATTGTCAGCATGACGTAATTATGATTGGCCGAATCGTGTATAAACTGTCTTCTCACACAGATACGTGGCCAACAACCGAAGGAAATTTGCAAACTTGCACGTAAGACGTTGAAGTTAAGCTTAAGCATAAATATTTTCGTGAAAAACAAAACCGTTACAAAATACAAATTACCAAACCACCGCCATATTATTTTTGCCTGTTTAAAACTTTAAAATACACATATTGATGAGTTTATTATAATAAACAAATGTGTATTGTACTCACAAAATTTATTTCACAAAGCAAGTCGCTGAAATATTCTTGAAATAGGTATTTTCTCATAAAATTTTTGTTAAGTAACAATTTCGTATGTTATTGGTTTCAGTTTGTTAATTTTAAATTTCAAACGACCCTCAAAATACTTTCGGGAATATTTACTGTTTATGTTAAGACTTCGTGTAGTTTTACTTTTGCGATGATTGTAACATCAAAATTATAGCAGCATGGTGTGCTAGACAGTTGAATGTGGCGGTGTTCTGACTAAACCTTACGAAATGCTAAATATAAATGACGGGAAACGAAACTGGAAAGGAGTTGTAACTAAGGCGGGTTGTGACTTGTGCGCAGGGCGACCGGCGCCATGTGCGAGGGAGGCTTCGGCCACCCCCAGGACGGCCTGGGGCGGCTGTCGTCGCTGGGCGGGCCTGTGGCCGCCTCCGCCGCCGCCATGGGGCTGGGGGTGGCGCCCCAGCAGCCCGCCGCCGCCAAGAAGCTGCATGACGACCACATCAAGCGGCCGATGAACGCCTTCATGGTGTGGTCGCGCCTGCAACGACGCAAGATCGCCCAGGAGAACCCCAAGATGCACAACTCGGAGATCTCCAAGAGACTCGGTAAGTCGCCCTCTCCATCCTTGTTTTACAATAGTGCGTGACACGTGATTCTCCGCTTGTGTGGAAAACAGCTGAATGTCAGGTAATTTTGGACTCGGAAGTGAAATGTCATGGGGGAGGGATGAAGAGTTCTGTGCGGCTCTTAACAGCGAGATATGGAGCAGCGCCGGAATGAAAGGACGGCGGAAACGGGAGATCCCCGAGAAAACCCGCCGGCCAATCAGAATTAGGTAACTCCGATATTGCACGTCTGCGATTCGCGGGAATACACCTAAGACGCACAACACCTAGATAATCTAATCAAGAAATTGGATCCAACTGTATGTGAAATCTTTTGGTGAAATTCGGGTGTCCCTAATAATTAGGGCCACCTGTTTTTCGCGAAAAGATTCCTTGACTAGTTGTACTCCAAAACACGTTAGTTCAGAAGCAATATCGCGGTTGGTTGATGTTAACTAGCTCGCGTCTTAAGTGTCTGCCAGCCAATCACGGACGTCCAGTGTCGGAGTAACTTCATTCTGATTGGCTCGGTCGAGTGGAAAATGTGTTTTCGCACAGACACGCGGCCAATAGCCAAAGTAAATGTGCAAGCTTGCACGCAGGAAGTTGAAGTCTAGCTTGAGCAACAAACAGGCGGGCCCTACTGATAATATGTTGTAAGTATACAACATTTCAGCTGTAGAGTTACAAGAAAGTATGTGGCAACTAGTTTACAAAGAAGTGTTCTGTATCAAGTACAAAAAATTGTTACTGTAAGTTAATTAACGCTCTGAGTACTGTGCCCATATTACATATGAGCAGTCATTTAATTATATTCCCTCGTTTTTAGAATAAAATTATATCATAAATAATCGATTTTATTCTGAAGTCTGGGAAGCGAGGAACGCAATATGAGAAAATTGNAAAAAAAAAAAAAAAAAAAAAAAAAAAAAAAATATATATATATATATATATATATACACACACTTGAAAGAAGCTTAATAAATTCATAAACCCTATTTATCCGGTTCGCTGTTGTAACAGGTGGGCGGAAATGTGACCACGTCTTTGAACACAGCAACAGCCATTCATCTGTACAAACTACAAATACTAAGCTCTCTGTGAACGAATGAGAGACATGGCAAAAGCAATCAGTACATACAGTACACATTTGTGTTCTTCTTCAGTAAATTACCGTTTAGTTGAGGGTGTTGTGTGCGTGCTTTAGCAACGAAGTTGCATTACTACCTAACTAACGCACTTGTTTATTTTCAAGTTACTGAACCTGTTATTTGGTACTCCGAATATAAAGTGTTGTATTTATCCTTCTTCCTTTAGAAACGTGCATTTCACATTACGTTACCGAAGACGTACAACAAAAAAATGGGCTAGAGCANTTATCCTTCTTCCTTTAGAAACGTGCATTTCACATTACGTTACCGAAGACGTACAACAAAAAAATGGGCTAGAGCACTAACCCCACTACAAGATCCCAAACATACCTTTTGATTTCAGGGTAATTGTAACTATTACTTTTATTAATATAAAGGAATAGTATGTCCGTGTTTCTGTAGCTCAGGACATTGTATACAAAGGGTGTTAATTTTAACTTAATTTAATTTCGGTAAAGTTCTGACACAACTGCATAATACTCTGAGGGTGAAACTTACATTTCGCCATTCTGATCACATATGTTTTGTATGTCATCCGTAGGGACGCCCGATTTTCGTGGAAAGATTTCACGTCCTAGGTGTCAGTTCGCGGACCACAGACGTACAATATAGGAGTAAGCTAATTCTGATTGGCCAGTCAAGTAAGAAAATGTCTTCTCGCAGAGACACGCCGCCAATAAGCAAAGGGAAACTGCTTGTTTGCCCGTCATGCGTCACTAAGTCTTTCAGAAGAAAACAGCAAATTTCCTTTACTTCTAATTTTTTTAATAAGGTTTTTTTGTAAAAAAAACAAATTTACAGTTTTTTTTAATATTTGGAATGTTAAAGGAAACAAATCAACATAATAAAATATACGAAATATATATTTTTTGTATTTTTCCTGAAAACGTTGGAGTTTGGAGCCGGCATATTTTGGATATAAGGTCCTCAATTACAATGCTGTGCTTTCAGTAAGACGTTAAGATATAGAACTCCATTTTGTTGTTCACAACCGATAGTTGACGCTAGTTGGTGCTACAGAGAGGAGTTTGTTTCCTCAAACGTTGATTTCAAAAGTGAACCGGCCTGTGTATCCTCAGTACGAGAGTCGTCGTGAATGCTGTCCATCGCACTAAAGCACGTCTGACGGCGCAAGTCTCTCACGACTGATTGAAAGCACTGTGAGTCTTCTCCCCTGGCGTGGCGAGTCTCTCGCGTGCGTGGTCATTGTTGTCACTCTCGGCAGTCTGCAGGTAAACAGGAGGCGTCGTGACAAGTCGGTCGACGTAGGAAGACAAGGCCACGTCACTCCTCTGGCGTGAGTCTTAAGTTCTTGACATGGCTTGTTCGGNGGGAGACTTCCATAATTGATGGGGAGCTCCCAACCTAGAACTAGAGCTACGAGGGCGGAATGAACGTAGCGAGGGTGGATCAGAAGTGACAGCTCTTCAAGTCCAAACAAAGTGTCATTGCTGTGGGCGAGCAGTAAGCAGACGATCGGCGGAAGTATGATTTAACCAACATCGTTCTCCGGGAAGAAAGGGTGAATCCAAAGGTGGATTAAGCGTTGGAAATTTTCTTCGTGATACTTGACTCAGACAAACACACACACACATTGTGAAAGAATGTCGCTTTCCGCTTTCTGTCCCCTCCTGGCCGTTGAAGATCTACAGGAACTTCCACTTTAGTGTACTCGTCAAAAGTATTGCTGATCTGGCGATAAGAAGCATCTCTCGTCATGGGTGTCTTCAATTCTTATTGTGTAACATAAACTTGGTGTCTTTTCTCTTCGCCTCATACTCGATTGGTAGGGCCGCCTTTTCTTCGCGGAAAAAATTCCACGACTAGTTGAACTTCAAAACACATTAGTCAGAAGCAGTGACGCGGTTGAATGATTTTAATTCTCAAGAGTCATAGGTGTCTGCCCGCGAATAACAGACATACACTATCGAACTAACTTGATTCTGATTGGCCAGTCAAGTAAGAAAATGTCTTCTCACAGAGAGACGCTGCCAATAAGCAAAATAAAACTGCTGGTATGCCCGGAGGGTATTGAAATCTAGCTTGTGCGGAAATATGCTCTAGGGAAACAGGTGGCCCTATCGACTGGGATTCTCCTTGGCCAGTAAGCATACATAATCTTTGGCTGTTTCCTGTTTGTAAATTGCCAGTATGTCCGCAAAAACGCACAGCAATGTTATATACATTGTGAGTTTCGTTTTCCTGCTATTATCGTGATCCCATGGCGAGCGGCCGAAGAGGGCGCTTAAGGGACCCAAGTCAAATGTTGTATAAATCAGCGTTTGCGCGTATACGCATAGGCTATCTCAGAGAATGAAACGCCTGGGAATAAGATTTGCTGCCACGAAAGGCAAAAAATTATTGTTACAATTTCTCAAAGTCAATGGGCTTAACTAGGTCCTTTAAGGGATGAGAGGTCTTAGTTAAACAAAAAATTGAATTATGATTTTCTACTTTATTTACAATAATTACAAAGAAAATACTTTCGACTCAATATCTTACAATAAATTGCTATCACTTGACATTTACAATTAATAAGTTCAATCAGTACAATTTAAAACCACCTTAATCAAATTAATGTAACGAAATTTGTAAAATCAGTCCCAATATGCAATGTATCAAACCCTATGTACTTATTTTATAAATTAAATGTGCATATTTTACAGTTCCAATATTTACAATCAAGTCCGTATCACATGTTCATACAGTCCCGCCTTAGTTCAGTCCGGATTCTAGCAGTCCAGAATGTTCTAGAGCGCCCTCATGCCCAGTAGACTTCAAGTCGTTGTGTACCAAGTAACCTTCGTCCGTTCACACCGCAGAAACACTCGCCTGCCGTCTTCTCTTATCTTCCACCTCCATCCCTCGCTGCACCAAACTTTACCCGATTACCGAACTTCAGCCAGATGGCTTTTACAAATAACTCCTAGCTGCCAGCTGCAGTGGTATGTATAATTTCGTAGGTCATAGCCAAGAAACTTCTCCAAATTCCGCCTTGCCCCGAGGGACATAGTTACCAGAATATTCTTGTTCATCCTCCCAAGTCGTCGGCTCCTCCGGCAGGGAGGGAGGAGGGGCTGTGACGCCAACCAGGTCAGCTGTCAATCATTCCCGGTCGCCTGGTGACTTAACAGTGGGCGAGTCTGTCAGGGGAGAAGGAGGGTCGAGGTGCCGGGTCCGCGCATAAAGAGGTGACACAGTTCCCGCGCCCAGTGCGGCACATAACACATTACACAATTATCTACAGCTGCCGCTTTGTATATTTATCCTGTTATATATATCCAAAGAGAAAAAGTGTAGAGAAAATTGTAAAAACTGCATTTTTAAGGCTTTCCTGCTCAGTTTCCTCAAGAGACAGAAGAAAAGGGCTATATTTGTGGCTTGAAATCTAGGTATAGTATTTTTCGCTTTGCACGAATCTTTTACCGCATGCAAATCTCACCTTTTGCATTCATGTTCGCCAGATAGTGTATCAAAAGGACTCAAATCCTTGTGAGTCATGTTCTTCAGATGCATCGGTTAAAATTTATTCCTCTTTCCATAGTATCAAGAACACCATGAAGCACAAAAATAAAATTTTGAATTATATAGTTTCAAACATACTCGCATAAATTACGTCAGCCAACAAGTAAAAGTTTAACCTCGTTTCTGGCTAGGAACATTTGTTTATTTGACTGACTTGAAGATAGTAAAACTAAAAAATAACAGTTGTGAATTCTTATCTCGTGTTTATCCACACCCACCCCACTGCAAGCGATATGTGATCTGTAATTTTACTACATTATGTGTGTGTATATATATATATATAGAGAGAGAGAGAGAGAGAGAGAGAGAGAGAGAGAGAAATAAAAAGGTCCAATTCAGTCGCAGAGCGGGATTAGTTAACACCTATAGTCTATTCGNGGGAGAGTTCAACATAACGGGATGGTCGGACAGAACGGGGTACTTACGTATACAGCCATGGTGACTTCTGCTATCTGATATCGTGACATTCATTACACCGACACACTGTGCAGGGCGGGTCATGTAGGTAACTACACTTTTGAGGACATGAACCGAAGTCACAATAGACCTGCTTGCAACAAACCTGGATGACACGCAAGAGGGATTTTTGGCGCAATGAAAGCGCTCATGTCGCCGTGCATTGTGGCGAGAAGCAAATGTATTATCACAAAAGTGACCCTGATGACGACGTAGTGGTTCAGGCAACGACTCGGACGGACCTGTTGGAGATGCACAGTGCTGGAGCTAAAGAAGCAGGTAACGTCGGCAATTGTGTTCTAGCTACCTCAGCCGAAAAGTTCGATGGCTCCATTGAAGATTTCGTAAGTGTCATAGCTGAAGAAGTCGATGGTACTATACAATCTATAGATGATCGTGCTACACTGGTGGCAGTAGATGCTGGTAGTGATGTAGGTTTCACATCTGAAGAAGTCGATGGCGCTGGTAGAACAGGGGACATCTCACTAGAAGAATCAATCTATGGTGAGAAACCATTGGCAGGCAATATCCACTCCACTTTAACGCAACTGGCCGTGGATTACCTGTAGTAGAAACTAGCCGAGACGATCCACCTTTCACGTCAGCCGTTGTCAAACTAAGTCTCTCAGCTGACCCTCATTGCTTATAATATACGCGTATGCAAACCCTATGACGTCATATTGACTACGAACCAATCGTATAACACTATTAAGACATTGTTCGGACATCAACCAGCCAATCACCGAGTTGCCACGTGATTACAGCTGGCCAATATCATGCGGGCACTGAGACATCACATGCAGGCAGGTAGGCAGGCTTTAGGATCTTATCATTATTGTGTATACGAACCACACAAGCAGAGCAGTCTGTCAGACCCTGTGGAAACTGCCCCAGTCGAAGACATTTACTCGCAAGCTCGACCCGGCGACGAGGAAGCCAATCCGGTGTATGGACCTCGATGAAGTTTCGGATAAATTTGTCAAAAGTTCTTGGGGGAAAAAAATGCTTCGTTTGCATGTGAACTTAAATTTTTATAACAAAAAATCGTATGAAATGTATTGCAAACACAGGTACTTAGTTTGCAAAACTATTTCACCATTATGCAGATTTCACTCTTGACTGACTTCTGCAGACTAACTCCTGCCGACTGATATTTTTTAATTTTGCATGGGTAATAAACCTCATGTGTCTAAACAAGAGTATGTTAAACATTTTTTTCGCGAATTTCTTGCTTATGCGTTTGCATAATACGAGACTTTATATCTTAGTGGCATTACGAGGAGCTGATAGAGCACAAGTATCTTAGCAAGCATCAGAACTCTTCCTCGCGTCTGGATTTTCGAAAATGTATCGTTCGTATTTCTATGATACACTGGTATTTCTGCAGGTCCATAATTGTCTGAGGACTATTTTAAAATCGGTATTCGGCTCTGATATTACGTTGTGTACTGTAAATCTAAAAAAATAATATTAGGGAACTGGGCATTAATTTGTTTTCATTGATCAGGTCCTTGGTGTTTAAACATAGACGTTTCCTCTGAAGGTGCAAGATTAATACAACTTAAAATACTAAGCATTTTGTAACTCGGAACATCTCGTCGATTCGGAAATATAAATATGTAGCACTGCTCGGGTCATGAAGAGTATTATCATAAGTTAATTAATGGGCAATTTTTTTTCATATTTCTGTAATGGGTGGCCTGTTTCCCTTACCTTAACTGGATTTCATGCGAGTATGTATACATGTGACATCCAATCACGAAAGTGGATCTGAGCTCTAGCTAGTGTTTTGGAGTACAAGTAGTCTTGAAATCTTTTCGCGAAAAACTGGTGGCCCTACCGATAGGTATTTTGTAAAAATACAGTCAAAATCTCGATTTTCAAGTGCTCATATTTTCGTTTATATTCAATTTAGGTATAAAGTGTCCTGAAAATTTCCCACTTGATTTTGCGTAAAGAATTGCTCCCCGAAGTTTGTCGGTTGAATCCCACCATAACCTGTATATCGTGGAATTTAATTTCGTTTTAAATAGTTTACCTTGTCGTCTTTGGTTTTGGTAATTCACTTAGAAGAGGCCCACGCAACACAGTAAAGTGAGCACTTTTGAAAGTTCTCTCATTTCGAAGAACAGTCAATAAATATATTTTATTTTAGGCTTAGACGTTAACTTACGAGTGTGGTGGGATATTCAGACTGTGTTTATTACTTACATGACGATATTTATTTTAAAAGGTAGTTAAAGAATAAAAAATGCCTGAAAGGAAAAAGTAACCAGGGCCTTAAAAGTGCTCACTTTACCATGAACAGGCTTTTTCTTATACCAACAAGATATAAGCAATGCTACGGAGGCTTTCTTCAAAGGTTTTTTAGTTTTCTCTTTTCCAATGTATCATTAAAATGTAATGCATTTGCACACACGTTAATGTAGTCAGTATTGAAACATGCTTAATATTAGACCTCATTCTTTCTTGCCTGATAGACGAAGAGTTACTACACAAATCGATTAGTTTTGTTAAGGTGGCCGCCTGGTTGAAGGAACTTAACACGTCTGAGACTTAAAAATCGTGGGAGCGCTATGGGCGACCGAGACATGCGCATCGACTCTCTCATCGCCTCTACGCGCAAGGCACGTCCAGTCTTGCCGTCGATAACACTCCTGTATGAGACTTTCAGCGGAGACCCCACCATTTTATGACGTAATAATAAAATAAAGGCTTGATGCACGTCCCTATTCCTTTTTTAATATTTTGTACCGGAATATTCATACATAAAAATTACCGCGAAAATACCCGTTTGAGCCATTTTCACTACCACAAACAAGTGATTTAGAGAGAATGGAGCAACTGAAAAACGTATACAGACGCGTAACATTTCTTAAATGCTATTCGTAAACAGACTTCACTCATAGACGTGGGACGGTTTTTTAATAAAACTTTTTCTGCTGGAGCTCTGCACACCGGTCGGCGGCCTACCCAGGCGGCCATCTTAATCGAACCGTAGGCCTAGGTCAGACCCCTCAAAATACACCTGTTTCAAAAAATTAATGAGGACACGCTCTTTTTTTAACGATATTTTCCAGCAGCTGGTTTTGATAGCACCGTAAGTCACTCGGTGGACACTCGTGACGAAACAAGCGCGGTGGTTCGAACGCGTCGTTAACCGCAGACTGTGGTGACAATCAGGAAGGCCCGGCTCGCAGGAGGGACTCGTCTTTGCCAGGCGTGCCGACGGTCCTGTGGAACTCGCCCGACACAAAGCCAACAAAGAGAGAAATAAAAGTGTCTCTCTCACGTTTGCGTGGCCGATGGAACGCGAAGAGTCTTTTTCCAGGACGAAGTGGGAGTCTGCGTGGTCCACGACCACATCGCCTGCGACGCGAAGCGCTGAATGGCCCGGCGAAGGAATTCACAGCAGCCATTGTCCTCTTTGACAATTCCTTCCTTCGTCTCTCCCCCTTCCTAAGTGCTGGGCTCCAGCGCTGCCATCTGGAACATGCAAGAGCAGCCAACCATACCCGCAAAAAAATATAAATTCCCTCTCATCCCGGCTGCTAAAAACTCCGCTAACATTTTTTACCTCGCATAATGCACGCTCTGAGGGGAACCAAAATAGACTTTAAAAAAAGTATTTTCTCAAAGAGATAAAAGACGATAGTTTAACTTCCAGTGTCATTGATTTAACTAGTGCTGCATTTAATCTGGCAAGTTAATTACCTAGTTAGCAGTGGATAAGTTAAGCTTAATAGGAAATCTGTTATTTAAGCTAAGAGTACAGGAACACATACGTTATACTATTTTTTTTACGTGAAACAATCGATAGATTAAACGTTCTTGAACGTTAATTATGTGGATATTCCTATGCAAAAGTAAAACAGTGTTTCTCAGTCGAACTAACATGTTTTAACGACTGTGTGCCATTTGCGAGGGTTATGCTGTACGTTGTTCTAGGTTCATTCACATATTATCAGTGTTAATAACGATACAATTGGCATTTAGCTTCCCTGTGTTACAATTACCAGAATCAAACAGACTAGCACATTTTGATTTTTGAATAATTAAGCACACAAGCCGGTCTCTCTGAACGTTATCGCAATGATAATAAAAGTTATGAATAGGGACACCCGATTTTCGCGAATCAATTTAATTACCAGTTGTATTTAACAGCCGTTTAGC
Organism: Clitarchus hookeri; assembly: GCA_002778355.1. NCBI lineage: Eukaryota > Metazoa > Arthropoda > Insecta > Phasmatodea > Phasmatidae > Clitarchus > Clitarchus hookeri. The sequence continues at coordinate 332,299 of NQII01002027.1, forward strand.
TCATATCCACCGTCCTGATTGGATAATTTATATGTTATGCGCCTAAGGTGTCTGCCCGCGAATCACAGATGCACAGTATCAGAGTAACTTAATTCTGGTTGGCCACTCTCTGAAGAAAACGTCGTCTCACAAAGACAAGTGGCCAATAATCAAAATAAAACTGCCGATATGTGCTTAGGGTATTGAAATTTAGTGTGTGTGTGGAAATCTGTTTGCGAAAATCAGGTGTCCCTATGAATTATTGTTACAAAATTGTTTACTAGTAGTTTTCTCGGTCATTGTGGTCATAAGTTCTATATATATATATTTGCTATTAACGTCTTTTTCGATTTGACCAGTTTATGCTATATTACTTCTCGGCTTGAACATATGTTTCCTTGAATACAAGCTAAACAAATAGACAGCTGATTGTCGAAACAACCCTAGGGAGCAACAGTTGCAAGCTCTACAATTACTTTCAACAGAAGCAATATTTTTATTTGGAAGGTAATTATTTTCGAGAATGTAAAAGAATTGCCTAATGACGCGGCGTATCAGAAGCACGGGCGAACCCTCGCTATGCGGTTCTTTTTAGGAAGTGGTGTTTTGAATAACACTTTCAAAGTAAGGAATTGGAATTATTAGCTTAATACACGCGACCTTCGACAGCAATTCGATCGCTTCACGGTGTTTAATTCTACAAATGCTGTCGGGGGAAGTAGAGAACTTTCAAAGACACTCACGACTGATATAAGTCTAATCGCATTACCTTACACACTTTCTGAATCAAGTCGTTCATAAACCATCTCATGCATGACGTGTTTGATTTCCTGACTGTGTCATGTACCTCAAGCATAACATAAAAGTATGTAAAAGTTGATTGAATCCAACTTACACTTTGGCATATTTCATCTATGAATAATAATTAATTTATATTTAACGTTAATAAAAACACAGAGAAAATAGGTGTGTTGGTAATGTTCATTACGAAATGGTTTTCATGCAAAATATTCTCAACCTGAGTACGTCGTATATTTGGTGTAATGTTCTGGACTTGGTTGAGCTTTGTTTGCGACAGGCGGAGGAATAGCGTGGAAGTAGAACTTTAGTAGGTCTTCAGAGAAGTTGGAAGTAACCGTGAATGGTATACCTGTAACTAGGGCCACCTGTTTTTAGCGAAAATATTTGAGTTCAAGCTAGACTTCAACTTCTTACGTGCAGACTTGCAGATTTACTTCGGCTATTGGCTGCGTGCCTGTGCGAGAAGACATTTTCTACTCGACTGGGCCAATCAGAATACAGTTACGCTGACACCAAACTGAACACAGACGCACGCGGGTTAAAACCACCCAGCCGTTGTATTGGTAACGTGTTTAGGAGAACAACTAGTCGTGGCCCGACCTGTGGCAGTTGCTTATTGACGACGGTATTTAGACTCAATAGGGACACGTGATGTTTGGGAACAGAGTTCCATGCCGGACCGACTTCAGTAATATGTGCACACTCCTGCGGTTATAATGCGGCTCAGTGACGTGTGTCTTTGAGAGAAGACAATGCAGAATTTCACCGGACAAGAAGAACAGGCTACTCCGGGAGTGAACGTTTGTACTTCGTGGGCAGGCGACTAAGGAGCTTCTCAATAAGGAGGGATTTTTTTTTAACTTAACAGAATATTTTATTTCTAAAAGAAAACTCGTGTTGCTATTTTCCTTTACTCATATCAAAAATAATATGTCTAAAGTGCTCGTGAAATTAATTGTATTTTAAATCAAAATTGTTTTATTATGTTTTGTGATATATTATTAGCACTTCGTGTGCACTTAGTACTGGTAGAATAAGGACTAGTTAAAATGAAATCTTATTTACTATTTAATCACTATTTTACCACAATCAAGTTAATTTTTAGTCGTGTGTGATTGTTTCATCGTAATACGAGTATGTATGCACAGAAAATTTTTTTGTACGCTGAACAGAAAATTTCTTATAAAATAAAAATGCTAGTACTTTTACAAAACATTTTGTTGTAAACCTACCGAATTTTTACTTGTGCAAAAATGGTATTAGTAGAACTACAGAAAAATTCTTGCAGTAATACTGACACTTGCGAGATTTACAAGTATTTACTTGTGATGGTACTAAACACTATTTTGGCAACTAATTTTCAAAAAAATGGTTTTGTAAAATTACATAAATTTTTTTTGTGTGCATTCAAAGTATATTTTTCTAGTGTAGTTATTAACTCCTCTCCTCATAAAATCGCACATGCGAATTTGAGTATGAAGTTGAGTAGGGAAAATGAGTAGGAAAGTTGAGTAGAGAAGATGAGTAGGGAAGTTGAGTACGGAAGATGAGTAGGGAAGATGAGCAGGAAAGTTGAGTAGGGAAGATGAGCAGGAAAGTTGAGTAGGGAAGACGAGTAGGGAAGACGAGTAGGAAGATGAGTACGGAAGATGAGCAGGGAAGATGAGTACGGAAGATGAGCAGGGAAGTTGAGTAAGGAAGATGAGTAGGACAGGGAAGATGAGTAGGATAGGGAAGATGAGTAGGGAAGTTGAGTAGGAAAGTTGAGTAGGAAAGTTGAGTAGGGAAGTTGAGTAGGGAAGTTGACGGGTCCGGAGATCTCAACTAGAGGCGTGCGTGGTGAATGGCGGACATCATCTTCGACGGGCATCTGGCGAAGCAGAGCAGGAATTTTGTTATTGTAAAAGTTTAAATTTCACTCCGCATGGACACAGAATACTTAATAATACAGACACAGAGTAGATAGTGCATACGTAGAGACTGGGTGAGTTAGTGAGTGAGTGAAAAGATTTTGGTGGCTCTAACATAAAGGTCGTGAGAGCAGTTGAGGGTGAAGCGAAGTAAGTAGTACACTGTAAAAAAAAAAGTGTAATTTTTACTGAGGAATTCCTTGTAGTTTTACAAATACTTGTAAGAGTTTAAAGATTTATCTTGTAAAACTACTCGTTTGTAAAACTACGAGAGCCGTGTTTGTAATCGACCTCAATAAATGTTTGTACTATACTGACCCGTTTCCGATAGCTTCAGCAGAATGGCGGACACTCAACAACGTAAAACCGTATATAGCTGTTTGTGCAAAAACTATGGGCGATGTAAAGTGTAGCTGCGTGCAAAAAGAAATTTATTGCAAGTTTGAATAACGTTAAACACTTAAAACAACTCCAATAATCACAATGAAACGTGACCGTATTATTCATTACCTGTAAATGTTTCCTAGCTACACAGAACTCTTAAATCAGCTGTCAATACCTCGTTGTTAGGAGCCGTCCAAATCTCGTAACTCAACAACAGAACTCTTCAAATGAAATTAATGTACCTATTCTTCTTAACCAAATAGCGTCATTAATATGTTGTAGGAACTTGCATTTATATTAAATGTAAAAATTAATTTTTAGTGCGTAAGTCAAGTTGGTCTTGTGGTTAAGGGTGCCGGCTAATAATACAAGGAATGTGGGTTATTAATTCATCATATTTGCTTTGCAGAAGAAAACAAATTTATGTATACTCCTTAATAATGGTAATTGTAATACAAGGTTATCATCTGTAATATATTACAAATAAACGTTCTGCAGATTTTACAAGAAAACTCTTTGTAGTTTTACAAAGGGTTTACTGGGTTTACAAGGATTTTTCTTGTGAAAGTACAAAAAAACTTTTAGTGTGTATGGAGCAGCGTCGGAATGAAGGGGCGGGAAAAACGGGAAATACCCGAGAAAACCCTCAAATCAGCGGCATCGTCCGGCACGATTCCCACATGCGAAAATCCGGAAGTGACCCGGCCGGGGATTGAACCGACCGGGTATTGAGCCCGGTTCGCCTTGGTGGGAGGCGAGTACTCTAACCGCTCAGCCACCGCGGCCTCTAAGCACTAACAAACACTGTTACTACTGTAAGTACCACAAAAAATACAAGAAAGCTCTCGAGATGTATTTTCGAATGAAGGCCATAAAATGAGTGGCCAAACACATATATATATATACAGTTGATTCAAGTAAATATGTTGTTGGCAGTCTAGTTTTTTTTTTTTTGGCCCATCTCAGAGGTTTGGTTTATTCAAGCGTGTATTTTTTCACACGAACAAAATTAATTTTGTTGTTTTTCAAGTTTTGTTCAATTAACAAAATATTTTGTTGAAGCAACTAAATATATTTTTCGCCCTATACAAGCAAGTATTTGGTTGGCTGGAACAAGCCTTTCTCTCAGCGTGTCGTTTCTCCCGTGTTGGGTTCGTTATTGGAAGGAAATTAAAATAAGCAGGTTCTCTCGAAGAGGGGAAGGAAATCACGTATCCGAGAGCTGAAACACTCGGGGTGGCTCGGGAAAAGGGAGGTTGGCGTCTTTTCATCCCTCCAGGAACTGAGTAACTTCCTCCCCCCCCCCCCCNTGTCTAGGCGACTGCAAGGAGAGGATGAACAAAAGAGGAGAATAACGTTGCAAACTCCCAGCCCCTTCGCCCATTTCCTCTGCTCCTCCCCTCCACACCCCTTCTCCAAGCAGTAATTAATTCTTATCTCGCTTGAGCAGGCGGCGAACAATGGCGGCAGTCTCGCCACGACACGTGTTCGGGCCGACGCAAGATTTCGCCCGTTGCTGCACTTGTTCCTCTCTGCCTTGCCAACAATGGGCCACGTGGTGCCGCCTCATTGTCTTCCCGCCGAGCCATGGAAACATCTTCCCCACCACCCCCACTCCCTCGCCCGCGGACCCCTTCTCCAGGCCTGGAAGAATGTCATTACGCGATAATGGGACTATCTGGAGCCTTTGTCGCAACTCGCCCGTCCTACCTCCCTCTGGAGTACAGACGACGATGCTTGCTCATCCACCTCAAGATGACTGGAAACCAACCTTCTATCCTCACCTCCAGCACACCCACATACAAACGTCTTGAGAGCTGATGAGGGTGAGTATCGAGCAATGCCGGAATGCAAGGGCGGGGGAAACGGGAGATCCCCGAGAAGACCCGCCGACCAGCGGCATTGTCCTGCACGATTCCCATATGCGAAAATCTGGGAGTGGCCCGATAGGGAATTGAACCCGGTTTGCCTTAGCGGCACGCGAGCAGTCTACCCGCTCTGCCATCGCGGCCCCAACGCTATGAAGAAACACGGAAGCCGCAGCACTTGTCGACTTAAATAAACAGACCATCCTGGTATAGGCCATTCATAAAGGTAGTGATTTTTCGCGAAAAATATACGAGTAGACGATAGACTTTGATACTATAAGCACCCAACAGCAGTTTGTCTATTGCCATTGGTTGCTGTCTTATTGAGAAACAGTTTTCATATTTGACCAGGCCACTCAGGATTCGGTAACGTTGGCACGGCTCGTGCGTGATTCGCGTGCAGGCAGTTAACACGTGTCAAAAAGTAATTCAGCCAATCAAGATACGTGAGCGACCCTACAGTGTTTTGAAGTGTAACTTATCTTGGAATATATCCAAAGGGGCAACGCACCGAGTTCGTGCGCACTCAGTTTAGTAATATTTTGCATGAGAACGTTGGCGCTTCATAATGATGGTTAAGAAAAACTGATTACCAAGGCACACCTGCAACCCTTAGCGGCAGGTAGGTGACGCCCTTAAGGCCCCCGTCTTCCTGCCGCTTGAAATGTGTCGCAGAGAGTTTGAAATACTCGTTAATCTACGAAAATATTAAATTTGAGTCATATCTGCTGATATAAGAAAATAACACGCATATCAGACGAGGACTGCTGAGTGCTTTCAAGACGTTATTTTCATTATGAACACCATTTCAGAGCATTCTAAAATTGCTTTTTCAAGGCGTTGTGTCTCAAAATATACGCATCATATAAATACTAAACTTTTCAAGGGCCCTGCATTGAACTTCCCTACAAACTTTTCATCAATAAAATAATAGAGCAAGTGCTGAAAGTGCCGTAGGTGCACGAAGATTGACGCGAACACTGCGCGCCTGTCGAGAGCCTTGCGCTTAGCGGCGCTGGGCACTTGACGCGCGTGGCAGTGTCGCCCTTATCGCTCCCGCGCTTCTCGGCCTCGAATGCGGGGAGAAACCGCTGAGTAGGCGGGAGGCAAGGTAGTTAGTGGCGTACTGCTTGCCGTGGAGTGGTGTCGGCCCNTGCTGTGGACGAAGGAGTCGGAGGTGTCGGTGGCCAGTTCTGTAAACCCACCGATAACGAACTGCGTTTAATGGAATTATATTCCGACACCGCCAACAAGGACATCTTGCTTATATATCAATCATAGCTCAATGATATTCACCGGGTGGAGACGTTTCGCGTAGGCCTAACCGTAATTTACGCTTGCTCTGCCGTAATTTTTCCAAATTGTTTTAAAGCCCTTGCTCTATCGCTCAAACATTTTTACAGTACTCTAAGAGCACAATTTAAATCATAAATGTTGTAAAAAGCTTTAAGTCATTAATTATAATTTTCGACACCGGGTACTACTGTATTTCTTTCTATAATCAAAATATGCCAACGTAACAACATACATCCATCAACAACCATCAGCTGGCACAATACTTTGCGAATATCCACGTTTACCGTTTGCATGCGTTATCAATCCTTGTCTAGTCTATTCTCGGTTTCTTCACACGTCTTCAAACAAACCTTTGAAAAATCACCCCATGTATGATGTACTTGGTTGTTTTCTAAACACATCATGTCATAAGCGTTTTATACTTGTGTTAATATAAAAATACCTTATTTTTGACTGAATTGAACTTTAACTTCTATTTTACAGATAATTTGTAATATATAATTACAATTAGTATGAATAAAAAACGGGAGAAAATAGGTGTGTTGGTAATACCTAAGAAATAGTTCTTATACAAATTATTATTTCACTGAGTGCGCACAAATGCGGTGCGTTGTTCTTTTGTTGTAAGTTTCTAGACTCGATTTAGCTTTGTTTGCACGGCGCGGAGGAGTATCCTGGAAGTGGAAATTTAGCAGGGCTTCAAGAAAAATTGGAAGTAATCGCGAATGGATTATACAAACGTTTCCAGCGAAGATAAGACTGGATCGACGATGGCTTGAACTCAACAGCCGGCACGACGTAAAAATTCCTGGGCGCCGACTGGGAAAACCAATTGATCCAGAATCCGCCAGAACGAGGAAATCACGTCTGCCTTTGAGTTTTTCGGCATAACGGCGTAGCGCATGAAACCCCGTCTTTATTTTTATTTTTTTTCCCCAGATACCGACCGTGTTTGGCCGCGGATAGCATGCCGGCCTCATTCAGAAGAGTCGTGGGTTTGATCTAAGCTGGCCGCACTGGACGTGGTTTTTTGCGAGTGGTAGTTCAGCCTTCCTTCCGAGTGCAGTGTCCTAGAATGACTCCAGCAGGTCCTTGTCGCTCGCTGGAACAGGAATCTTGAACAGCCTCATTGCGTAAAATGGAACTACTATCACTAGTACCAGCACCACTATTAGAATTATTACTGCTAACAGCCTTACTAATATTACTACCACTTATATGTGCTATTACTGCCACTACCGTAATTACTACCACTGGTACTATCGCTAGGGACGCCGAGGATAGACTTGAATTTCCTACTAGCTCTTGTGCAGTTTTCATTGCGTTTCTGGCCGCGTGCCTTCGTCAGTGGACTGTGTCGTGTTTACTGGGCCAATGAGAATTAGGCTGCTCCGGTACTGAACTTCTGTGATTCGTGGGCAGGCACCTTCAAACGCGCAGCAGTTGCAACTATCCAATCGAGAAAGTAGGTCTGAGTTTAAGAGTTCTGAAATACAAATTGACAGGAATTATTTTCGTGAGAATCGAGAGGCCCTAACTATTGCTACTATTTCACTACTACTACCACTTTATACCATTACTAAAATTACTACCACTATTATTACAACCTCACTGTCACTACCACTAATACACCGCTATTCCTACCCCTGTAACCACCACTGCTATTTTTACTAACAGGTACTGCCACATTACTAGCACGGCTGCTATTTCTACTACTTGTCTACTACTGCCACTTTTATTGTTACCACAAATCTTACTATCACTTCAAATATCACTCGTACTATTACTATCGCTAATACTGAGCATAGCTGTCTGTGCCTAGAGGCACCTCACCTCGCCCTGCTTCGGTCGGCAGCAACCCGCCGACGTACAGTGTATGTGCGGTGCGCTCTTCGCAGGACAAGCTTCTTTGTTTCGCACCGCGGGTTAAACCACCGCTGTGACATCACGGCTAGTGTAACCCCCCCCCCCCCNTTCGATTCCCGGCAGGGGCGCAGCCAAACTTTTGGAAGTGGAGAATATGGTGGGTGGGCGTAGGCTTCGGCCAGTGGATCTTCTCGGTGTAGTTCCTACTCCCGTCACTCTTGCATTCCGTAGCCTCCGCATCATAGGGTGTTATCCCATGTCTAGAGATAGTGGAAAACAGCAAAAAAAATTTCAACCAACATATCTTCTATAACACTCCAACTAGTTTATTCTTTCATGACTGGATGGACAAGGTTTTGACTCAGCTAAGTTGTTTGCAGACCAGTCACGAACGTTCTGCCTTATAGTATCAGAATCCTCATTGGCCCAGTGAAATGGGGTAGTAGCTTCGTACATGCATGACAGCCAATAAAGAAAGAAAACTGTCGAACATGTGTAGAGTACGTTGAATCCTATAGCAGACGTGCAGTCAACTTTCCCCGCGTTAAACCATCATCTCTACCCATGTCTCTCGTTCGGTGCAAGTTACCACCACAGTAGGGTGAAATACAATTTTGTATATTATAAGAGACAGAAAACATTCGCGAGTTAACCTTTAAGTCACGGTTTTCAATAGAGCAGGCATTGCAAAGTATGTGTACCGTACGCGTCAAAAAACAGCGTCCAATGAGCGGTAGTCTAGCGGTCAGACTACTCGCCTCCCACCTAAACGAACTGGGTTCGATTCCCGGTGGGGTCACTCCCGGATTTACGCATGTGGGAATCGTGCTGGACGATGCTGCTGGTTGGCGGGTCTTTCTCGGGAATCTCCGGTTTCCCCCGCGCTTGCATTCCGGCGCTGCTCCATACCCACCTCACCCTCATCGGCTCTCAATACCTTGATGTTAAGAGCCACCCAAGTATCTTCACTCCACTCACATGTGGATGTGGGAGACATCGTTCGTAGCTGAGACTGCATTCCTAGTCTCCTGAACAACTGATGCCAATGACACCATGCACAAACATATTATTATTGGTCTAGATATGTGACAGAACGCTATACCGCAAATTAGTTAATTAAAAAATAGTTAATAATGGAGAGGTGAAATGGCGGCCGGCATATACTGCGAACTCTCTCACACACGCCAGCAAATTGGCTTTACTGGAAAACAATATGACGGGACGTATTTCACCAATCAGGGTCCTGGAGACTGACTTGCAAGACTGCATCCCTAAACAACAGGGAATGTTCCTTAGTGTGCAATATAGCCAACAAGACCAAAAACCCGTTCCCACAGCTTCGCGTGGCCAATGGGTGACCGAGTTAGCTAACATCATAGGACCCCCAGGATATATCGCATGCATACCTATCCTGCGGCTGTACTGATACTAGTGCACTTCTGTACAAACAACAATTAGTTTGTTGCAACGGCTAAAACGATACCCCAATAGACTTAGTGTACACAATTGCGTACATGATGTACAGGAGGGTTATTCTTAGTCACAGTAATGTACACTGTGAATCTAAGTGGCCAATGATCTTCCCTGTTGGGAAGTTAGCCACCTGTTTTTGGCGAAAATATTTCAGTACTACTTGTGCTCCAAAACACTAGAGCCCAGATCCATTTTTTGTGTTTGGGTGGTTTTAAAATGTCACGCATTGCAGGTGCCTGCCTGCGAATCACGGGAACTCAGTGTCAGAGTTTCCTAATTCTGATTGGCCTAGTCAGGCAAGGAACTGTCTCCCGACAAAGACACGGGGCCAATAACCAAAGGAAAAATTGCGCGTATGCACGGAGGACATTGGAGTCTAGCCTTCGCATACAGAGTTTCTCAAAAAACCTATCACTATTACTACCGCTATTCGTACCACTGCTGCTATTGCAATTTTAATAAATCGTCAACCTTTCTGTATGTTATCGCCGTGTTGAAAGTGTTAGAAGGGCACCTAAAGTTGAGTTCAGAGATTTGGGCGGCTCTTAACAACGAGGTCTTGAGAGCCGATGAGGGTGAAACGAGGTGAGAATGGAGCAGCGCCGGAATGCAATGGTGGG
>NQII01002027.1:342516-362496 GCA_002778355.1 Clitarchus hookeri
AAAACCCGCCGACCATAGGCATCGTTCGGCACGATTTGCACGTGCAAAAATCCGGGAGTGCCCCGGTCCGGGGATTGAACCCGGTTCGCCTAGGTGGGAGGCGAGCAGTCTAACCGCTCAGCCACCGCGGCCCCTGGCGCCTAAATGTTTGTCGCTCCGCCCACTGCGGTCCAGTTTAAGTTGTGTGGGTGACGCTGTTGCCAAATGTCTATCCCATGCCGGTATAGGCTGGTCACGGTCAAGTGAGTACTTTTGAGGACCTTGTTACTTTTTCCTTTCAACCATCTTTGTATTCTTTAAACACCTTTTTTTAAATAAAAATTGCTATGTTAGCAATAAACACAGTGTGCATATTCCACCTGACTCAAAAAAGGTCATGTGTAAGGCTACAATAGGATGTATTTATTGACTATTATTGGAAATGAGAAGACTTTTAAAAGTGCTGAGTTGACGGTGAACAGCATATAGATGGGTATTGACGGAGGTGTTGTAGCGAGGTGTTCTGTTGACGTAGGCGCGGAGTGGAAGCTGCTGACGGAGGACGAGAAGCGGCCCTTCATAGACGAGGCCAAGCGCCTGAGGGCGATGCACATGAAGGAACACCCCGACTACAAGTACCGACCTCGCAGGAAGCCCAAGACCCTCAGGAAGGAGGGCTACCCCTACTCCATTCCCTACCCCTCCGTGCCCATGGACGCCCTTCGAGCAGGTACGTCTCCTTGTACTATTAACTACATCGTAAGGCTTCGAAGAGGATCATGTTAAATGTTGTACTTATTTGTAGGGATTTGTAACCCAGTGTTCAGAGTTACTCTATAGTCAAAGCTGAATCCTTTTTATCAATGAGATATTCAGACGTACTTAAATGTATCTTAAGACGACTTCGGAGGAGTAAATTAAACATGAGTTTAATTTACATAATTGTGAAGCTACTTGTAATGTTCATTATTGGATCGATATTTCCCACCTTGCGTGATGTCGAAGGCTGATGTGTAGACGGACTACGGTGGGCTGCACGTCGTCATGTCCCTGGTTCGCGTCGAGGTGAGGGCAGACGTTCTGCTACCCGTCACTTTAGCCTACATCCGCGTGCCATCGCAGCTCCGTGCCCTCGTCCTTCGTCCGGCGGGAGGGCAGTTTCAGCTGACCCCGCGTTTCGACAATCGCATTTCGCGAAAAGATTTCACCAGTTCCATTTCATGACACTTTAGCTCAGATCCACTTTCGTGATTGGATGACGTAGGTGTTACGCGACTTAGATGTCTGCCCGCGAATCACAGACGTGCAGTATCGGAGTTACCTAATTCTGATTGGCCAGTCAAGTAAGATAATGTCTTTCTCACAAAGACACGCCCCGCCAATAAGCAAAAGGAAACTGCTGGTACGCCGGTAGGGTATTGAAACATAGCCTGTGCGGGAATCTTTTCGCGAAATTCGGTTGTCGCTGCCAATCGCACGTCATGATTGCCGAAACACGCTGCCCGATGGCTTTGTTGCATTTACATGTGGGATAACGCTGCCAAACTAAGGCTTGCCCACGCCATCCTAACATCTTGCCTCCTCACTCCCAATGTCACCAACGTGTGTGTGCAGGTGGTCTGTGTCGTCAACGAACGCATTTTTTTTCTTTACAGTTCCGAAAGTAGTCTTGTATACAGTTATTTCCATGGCAAAATGTTTTCTGTTTACATACTGGGCAGGTTGGCAGTCAGCTGAGTGTGTTTATGTAACTAGACATGTTCTTTTGGGGNAACGTGCAATCGTTTGTGAGACAGCCTACATATGTTTGCGCGTGTGTGTCATAGGGAAGAGGGGTAGGAGGGGGGGGGGAGATTATTTTACCTCAACACTGACCATTTCTGTGCATCAAAGGTAAAGGCCACTATGTCACAAATAGGTACGTAACTTCACAGAAGTGCGCTCTGCCTCGATAGCATGATGGCCCACGGTGTAGTTTCCTGCCGGCTAAATAGCTAGTCACTCCCTGTAGGAGACAGTGCTTTGCTTCTCGGAAAAGAGCGTGAAAATAAAATAAGATAATATATAAACCTCGGTTTTGTAAAACGCGCGTAATGCCCTTCACCTTCGATGCACGGGATTGTTTTGACGAACGCTTAGTAGAGACTTGCAAAATTAGCGTTATAAGTTGGCGGCGGACTCAACTCCAGGATGTAGTATGTTGCACTGACTCTTGTCATTGGCAGACAACTTGCGTGGCTCCTCCCAAGTACACTTGTAGCCAGTAGTAAAGGCTCAGAGGGGGAGCAACCAATCTCCAGTATAGCGGTCACACAGGTGAATAAAAATTGCGGAAATATTTCATAGCGTGATGTCAAATATTTCTTGAAGTAACTCATGGTATCTTGTTTCTGTGTGAATTATGCAATTTCTGTGAGTGATTGGTTTTTATTATTTGTAAAACCCAAAAACATTAAAACTGTTATTTTGATAGAACTTGGTGTAAAAAATATGCTTTCTAAATTTTTTTCAAGCAATTAAATTGTAGTTGTAAGTAACGTCGACAAGTTGAACACTACGCTATTTCGTACGAATATAAAGCAACGAATTCTTTCGTGACGAGCACCATTAACGCTTTCATTCTCATTGTAGTTAATCGTCAACGTGTTGCACAGGAAGATTATATTTGACCAGTACTGTACACTGTTAAGCTCAATGATCTTCCCTGTTGGCGACTGGTTCGCAAATCACGCCACTGCACTGCGCCATGACTGGTTAATATCAGTCATCCCCGAGCACTAAGCCCTAAGCTTATTGGTCGTGACAACGATACGCATTCTTCGCCAGCATAGGTACAGCATGCATCAAACAATGTCTTATTCGCAACACCGGAGACACTATATTAACGTGGGAATGAAAGGGTTAAAAATTACGAATTACTGCAGAAGAATAAAAGTGTTTGCTGTCGCGCACATGAAGGGAAATCCACGCCGGTAGAGGCGCCATATTTAAACTGCATGATGTAGGCAAGCTCTACTCGGCAGTTGCCAAGCACAGGTATCCTTTGTGGCTCTGCCCCCGTCATTTCACGTTCCTCGACTAGGCACAGTGAATTGCGAGGGCCTCNAATATGTTACTGAGTGCGCACGAATGCGGTGCGCAGTTTCTTTGGAGTAATTTTCTAGACTTGGTTAAGTTTTGTTTGAGCGAGGTGGAGAGGTAGCTTAAAAGTAAAACTTAAGCACACAGAAAAAGTCTAATGTTGCTGCAACAAAAATATTACTATTGAGGCGTTTCTTGAATCCTTTATGTTGAAGTAAAATTAATAATGTTTGTGACAAAGTTACTTAATGTTAACCATTTACAAAGTCTTGTTTTACTCTAATGCAAACATACCGTTGACGTTTTAATGTTAACAAAGTCTGTAGGTAATGTTGCCGTTACCAAAAGTTGTACTAGGCTAAAATTAAACAGGTAGAACAAAATATGTTGTGTTACGGCGACAGTAAAAACATGTCCAACTTAACACAAGCAGTTTACACTGACTTGGCGTTATCAAATGGCAGATGACTTCGTAAAATGAAACCTCTGTATTTAAATTTTTAAGCATAGTTTTAAAATTAAAAGTAGCCTCGACCAACTCTCAAGCCTTGCAAAGCAGTTTACGTGTGCCAATTATGCATATATTTATGGAGTATGAAGTACTTCCATGCAACGAAAGAGAAGTAGTTTTTCGTTATGATATTTTTAATAACTACAATATGAAACTTAGTGAGACATGTCAAGATAGCGCAGTAGGTAGGACGTCGGGTTCCATACAAAGGAGACGGCACGGGTTAGATTCCCCTCCAATATGCCATCCTTTTTCGTTGGTAGTATTTCTTTTTGTAACAAAATTATGGCACTCAATTTATTTTTAATCAGAATATTTTTTTAAGGGAAATAAAATACAAGAAAATTTTTTAACACAAATGTTAACATCATTTCAACACCCAATTTGTTTTGACGCAACATAAACACCACCTTGAATTTGACAGTACAGAAAATATATACTATTGTTAGGTTATTATCTTAATGTTACATTAACATAATACTTTAACATTATAACACGTTAACAGCAACATTAGTTACTGACGCCTCACATATAACAAAAAATTAATGTTGTAGTAACATTAATACTGTTTGCACAACATTAGACTTTTTTCTGTGCTAGGCTTCAGAAAAGTTGGAAGTAACCACAAATGGACTATAAAAATTACTGTTCACCTAACTAATTATGTACAAATATCAAAAGTTTCCAACTGAAGAACAAGTGAATTAAAAAAACCCACATGTCATATCGCATGTTTGGACACACATGCCAATGAATACCACCTGACACGGATTGCACGATCATAAGTGTATGCCTTTTTACAACGTCACAAACCGAACTATAAANCGTTATCGCGAGCCGAGGTTTTTCCCCCGCGACAGGCCGCCAGTTGGCAGGACAGAGAGAGAGAGAGAGAGAGAGCGAGCGAGCACGCGGCGATAATCACGCGTGGAGAGCCAATCAGCGGTCCGTCCCACGTGTCGGAACACATGCAAGGCAGCCACAACGCCGAATGAACACTGGACTCTAATTAGTCCGGCGGCGCGATCTCTCAGCCGCCTCTGCCTTCAGCGACTACCACTTCCTCAACGTGCGCATATTCTAGAAAAAAACTCGCAGTGTATTCGCGGTATCTTCACACTTTTATATCACCCCATTATACGACATATTTGGTTGTTTCCCAAGTATGACATGCATCACATGCGTTTTATACAGACATAACATAAAAGTATTTTTTTTATGAATTGAACTTTTACTTATAATTTATAGAGAAACTATAGCAATTAATTAACAATTAATATGAATATAAACAAAGATAAAATAATATGTGTGCTGGTAATGTGTCGTAAGAAATAGTAATATGTTACTGAGTGCGCACGAATGCGGTGCGCAGTTTCTTTGGAGTAATTTTCTAGACTTGGTTAAGTTTTGTTNAATATGTTACTGAGTGCGCACGAATGCGGTGCGCAGTTTCTTTGGAGTAATTTTCTAGACTTGGTTAAGTTTTGTCTGAGCGAGGTGGAGAGGTAGCTTAAAAGTAAAACTTAAGCACACAGAAAAAGTCTAATGTTGCTGCAACAAAAATATTACTATTGAGGCGTTTCTTGAATCCTTTATGTTGAAGTAAAATTAATAATGTTTGTGACAAAGTTACTTAACGTTAACCATTTACAAAGTCTTGTTTTACTCTAATGCAAACACACCGTTGACGTTTTAATGTTAACAAAGTCTGTAGGTAATGTTGCCGTTACCAAAAGTTGTACTAGGCTAAAATTAAACAGGTAGAACAAAATATGTTGTGTTACGGCGACAGTAAAAATATGTCCAACTTAACACAAGCAGTTTACACTGACTTGGCGTTATCAAATGGCAGATGACTTCGTAAAATGAAACCTCTGTATTTAAATGTTAAAGCATAGTTTGAAAATTAAAAGTATACTCGACCAACTCTCAAGCCCTGCAAAGCTGTTTACATGTGCCAATCATGCATATATTTATGGAGTATGAAGTACTTCCACGCAACGAAAGAGAAGTAGTTTGTCGTTATGTTATTTTTAATAACTACAATATGAAACTTCGTGAGACATGTCAAGATAGCGCAGTAGGTAGGACGTCGGGTTCCATACAAAGGAGACGGCACGGGTTAGATTCCCCTCCAATATGCCATCCTTTTTCGTTGGTAGTATTTCTTTTTCTAACAAAATTATGGCACTCAATTTATTTTTAATCAGAATATTTTTTTAAGGGAAATAAAATACAAGAAATTTTTTTAACACAAATGTTAACATCATTTCAACACCCAATTTGTTTTGACGCAACATAAACACCACCTTGAATTTGACAGTACAGAAAATATATACTATTGTTAGGTTATTATCTTAATGTTACATTAACATAATACCTTAACATTATAACACGTTAACAGCAACATTAGTTACTGACGCCTCACATATAACAAAAAATTAATGTTGTAGTAACATTAATACTGTTTGCACAACATTAGACTTTTTTCTGTGCTAGGCTTCAGAAAAGTTGGAAGTAACCACAAATGGACTATAAAAATTACTGTTCACCTAACTAATTGTGTACAAATATCAAAAGTTTCCAACTCAAGAACAAGTGAATAAAAAAACCCACATGTCATATCGCATGTTTGGACACACATGGCAATGAATACCACCTGACACGGATTGCACGATCATAAGTGTATGCCTTTTTACAACGTCACAAACCGAACTATAAANCAATGAATACCACCTGACACGGATTGCACGATCATAAGTGTATGCCTTTTTACAACGTCACAAACCGAACTATAAATCAGAGTAATTTGCAACGGATTCTAGGTGGCGCCATTTTCAACGGTTTTCACTGATTCGACTCCATTTCGACTGTTTAGAAATAAAAGTGCGAGGAAATGGAAATGTTGGCCGCTTCAGTGACCTTTGCACTGAGTCCTATGTGCGATCTCACTGACGTTAATATTTCCGTTTTCTGTTATATACGTCTTATTTACTTTTTCGTTCTACTCTGAGTCGAGCCTTCTGTTATTACGGTTGCGTGCTAACTCAGAGCTACTGAAGGCGTATCTGTAAGTTATAGTTCGCCTGCGACAGTGACACAAACGTACAGTGCTTTGAATGTTAGTCTGTTATCAGATCAGGTCGCGAATACGCCTGTAGCGATTACGTTTAACGTGAACTCAGTTGCTATGAACGTACGTGTACGGTATACGTAGACAGTTCCGCACTTGTCGGAAGGGATCAAACATGAAAGCATCCCCCCCCCCCCCCNTGTATATGCACGTAGAGGGCGTGACCTGACCCGAGTAGCGTGTCACAACCTCATCAACAACTCCTTCTTTATGGCGAACCTATCTACGTTGGCATCTCTCTCTCTCTCTCTCTCTCTCTCTCTCTCTCGGCCCCTTTCTTTACCCATTCTAAAAGAAACGCCGAATTAAAACACTTGCGTGGATATTTATGAAAAAATTCCTTTGTAGTGTTTTCCGGGCATGAATATAAACACCGACTTTGCGTTACAGTACTTCCCGTATTCTATTATTAAATAGTTAGATGACTATTTGTGAGTGAATTTATACAGTTTTATTTAAATGAACTGTCTGTCGGACAGAATATGCTTCCTACAGTGTACTTGGGTAATCGGGATTCTATTTGAATCNTTATTTAAATGAACTGTCTGTCGGACAGAATATGCTTCCTACAGTGTACTTGGGTAATCGGGATTCTATTTGAATCAGTAATAAAATGCTGCTCACAGTAGCGTGCGGTGTTTGCAATGGTAACGAAGCCCATGAACCACAAGGACTGTATTTCAAGGAAATGAGCACCTTCTCAACTTTACTTTTGCTTTGAGAGACGCTATGATCATAGCAAGCAAGTATTTCCATTTGGCGTCAGTAACGTTCGTACCTTTTTGGCAAAAATATCGAAGTGATAAAATTGTCCTTAAGTTGGTGCTGATGAGTTCGAATTTCACTAAAATAATTATCCAACGATATGTACAGTATACATTCAAAATACTAATTTATACATAACAATTTAATTCCGTTATCTGGAACACGAGTATTTTCAAATACGTCGGTTTACCTTGAGCTTTCATTTACAGCACACGTATTTGAAACAATTACTTTGATATCAACAACATTGATTAAAATACAAAGGGAATGGAGGGCAGTCGGTATACAGACCTCTCAGAGCCTCCATTCCGATAAAACAATTTAAAACATGAATAAAAAAAATATACGGTAGGAGGCAGTCAAAATGACCCTCCAAAGCTCCCAGCGTTAAAGATCTATAACAATAAAACCAAGACAACCCATTTAAAACTAATATCCTAACAAATGAGACGTGGAAACGGAAAAAGCACTTTAAAATTAATGAAACTTGTGCGGTGCACCGGAAACATCACGACACGTCACAACGAGAGGCACAGCAGACGCGGCACCGTAGTTACAACCAAACATAGTTATAATGGCAGCCNGGAGGAGGAAGGCGGCAGTAGCTAACTCCCACCTAGTTGTTCATTAAAAACAAGCATTCTGAATACTGCAGAGCTTTTAAAATTGCCACCAACAAGCCCACGAGTGGACTCGGTAGTAGTTGAATAATGGAAATATATATTAAGTTGATTCTAATTGCCAGAAGAGAATGTAAAATCGCGATACGTCGAGATGGCGTGGCCTGGAAAAAGGAAGAATTGTTTAACATTTAAGTTGTTCCCCAATCAGTTAAATTCACGTTTGTTCGTCGCCAGCATTAAATAATCAATGAAATCAACTCTGCGCACGTTTCTTGAAACCAACAAACTTAAACTTAGAAACGCAAGTTGCATTCGTGTCGCTTCATTGCGGACGGCGGTTAAGGAAAATGGCGAAACGAGCAGTTTCACGAAGCGGTAAACACGTGCCGATTAATATTACATTTCAGTAAATAAAACGCATTACAGCTGTATCCACAACCAACAATGCTTAAATATAGCAAATAAACNCTAAATAAAACGCATTACACAACCAACAATGCTTAAATATAGCAAATAAACAAAATAATCAACTACCGATGTCATATTCCGACAACACCAACAAGGTAGGTACTCGCATAAGCACGGTGAGAAATAAGCACACGCATAACGGCGGTCACCGGGCTGCAAACTGGAAACATAAACATAGCTTAGTCATTGGCTGTTCGTACGTGTAGCCATGCTCTGTCATAATTGCTAAACGTGATTTTAAAGTCAATTCACTAAAAGCCAAAACAATTTAATATCGCTTTAAAAACATAATTTAAACCATAGATGTTGAAAGTATAACAAAAATTTAAATTTAAAGTTTTTAGTTCTGAGTATTTTCTTTCAAAGCCATCATCANTTAAAATTTTAAATTAAAGCTTTTAGTTCTGAGTATTTTTTCTTCCAAAACCATCATCAAAATCGCCAACTTAACAACATGAATCTCGCAGCAAATCAACAGTTGATACAATACTTTACAAACGAGAGCATTTACTGTTTACATAATGTGTAGGTTGGGCACGTTGTCTGTCGGATTTCAACCCACTTTAATGAAATGCACAATACCATTGCTACAAACGACGAATGATTAATTTAATTAAAAATTATTATGGTTGCATTAATATATTTAGGACGCATGGAGCCTCCTGGACCAGAATACAATAGTCCATGAAACTCAAGCACGGGTGTTTCTTCATGTGAGCGTGAAGTTGTATTGAAGGAGGGTACAGGCAATTCACGGTAAACTGAGCTATTTTGAAAGACCCGCTTAAGATATAGATACGTACTTGTGGGAACATTGTGTATTACTCCACTATATGTACAGTTAACATTGCCGTGGGCCTGGTCACTTTGTGCATGCGCTGGTCAAGTGAAACTGTGCAACTAAAAGAAAAAAAATATTTTATAAATTTGATAATTATTATATTTAAAAAACATTAAAAATACAGAATGCGAAAGAAATATTTTCAATATTCACAAATGTTTACATAATTATGTTAATTCAACGTTAAGACAAGGAACNTCAATTCACTAAAAGCCAAAACAATTTAATATCGCTTTAAAAACATAATTTAAACCATAGATGTTGAAAGTATAACAAAAATTTAAATTTAAAGTTTTTAGTTCTGAGTATTTTCTTTCAAAGCCATCATCAAAATCGCCAACTTAACAACATGCATCCCGCAGCAAATCATCAGTTGATACAATACTTTACAAACGAGAGCATTTACTGTTTACATAGTGTGTGCGTTGGGCACGTTGTCTGTAAGATTTTAACCCACTTTAATGAAATGCACAATACCATTGATACAAACAATAAATGATTAATTTTATTAAAAATTATAATGGTTGCATTAATATATTTAGGACGCATGGAGCCTCCTGGACCAGAATACAATAATCCGTGAAACTCAAGCACGGGTGTTTCTTCATATGAGCGTGAAATTTTATTGAAGGAGGGTACAGGCAATTCAATGTAAACTGAGCTATTTTAAAAGACCCACTTAAGGTATAGGTACGTACTTGTGGGAACATTGTGTATTATTCCACTATATGTACAGTTAACATTGCCGTGGGCCAGGTCACTTTGTTCACGCGCTGGTCAAGTGAAACTGTGCAACTAAAAGAAAAATAAATATTTTATAAATTTGATAATTATGATATTTAAAAAACATTAAAAATGCAGAATGCGAAAGAAATATTTTCAATATTCACAAATGTTTACATAATTATGTTAATTCAACGTTAAGACAAGGAACNCAGAATGCGAAAGAAATATTTTCAATATTCACAAATGTTTACATAATTATGTTAATTCAACGTTAAGACAAGGAACTAACTACTTTCCCTGGATCCTCGCCAACTTTAATGGACGCATGCCAGTCACTATGTTTGTTAAAATACGCGCAGGTGGGAAGGGGGTGGGGCAGTAAAATGTTTCAAATTTTGATTTGGGAAGTTATTAAATAAGCGTGGACCATCTATTCAAGAAAAGATGGTAATAACAGACGGTTTTATCACTGGAAACAAAATACGAATCAGTCTTATCGTAAGTGGAAGGTTTTCGGCTTCAGGTAATTGTTGTATTGTCCGCTCCGTCGCGAGTGAGTGACAAGTGTCCAAAAAAAATAAAGCATAATTACGTGCCTCCAAGAAGGTTGTGCACGCAATGCGTGTTTGGTAGGCACTTCGCTATCCGTAGGTAACAGTAGGACGCCATCATGAAGTGCTGTCGTGATCACTTGTAGATATCGTGCTTGGACCGGACCAACCCGCCCAGTCATCCACGGGAGGCTGTGTGTGTGAGAGAGAGAGACTCCAGCCAGCACCTGGGACAGCCGGGACCCCAAGCCCACAAAAGCTACAGATGCTCTCTGTCGGCATTCTTTACACGTGTCTCGCATTCCTCAGCTGGCAGATATGAAGGGGTAAGGCATTCTTGTTACGGCGCGGCCACCAAAGAGAGGGGGTGGCGAGGTGTCGTTAGGGGGTCCCAGGGAGGGAGGCAGACCCCCTGGAGTGGTCCTGGGCTGCGTGTGTATCGGTNCCACAAGGCGGCGTGCTCATCCGCCGTGCGTCTGGCCTGTGTCCGAGGAAGACACGTCCCGTGTATCCACACGTTTCTCATTGGCACTGACGCTCACCCGCGCTTAAATAACAAGGGAGCCGCGGCGGTGTAGTGGTCAGACTACTCGTTTCCCACCGATTCCCGGTGGGGTCGCTGTCGGGTTTTCGCACGTGGGAATCGTGCCGGACGATGCCGCTGGTCGGCGGGTTTCCTCGGGGATCTCGCNCGGACGATGCCGCTGGTCGGCGGGTTTCCTCGGGGATCTCGCGTTTCCCCCGCCCTTGCATTACGGCGCTGCTCTATACTCACCTCACTTCACCCTCATCGGCTCTCAAGACCTCGATGTTAAGAGCCGCCCAAATCTCTCCACTCACTCATTAAGCACGCAGTTCAACGGAAACATTAACCCGCTGAGGACGGCACAAACTCACTGGCGCTAAGGTCAAGGTTGAAGCGAGCTGCCTATACTCTCCACTGCTGCAATGCCAGTTGTGCTGGTCAAACACCACAAACTGAAAACCTTAAAACTAATTGTAAAATAAGTGGAATTTAGTTACTAACATCTTATGTATTAATTAATACTTTAAAATACACAGATGGAAAATGGAAAGTAAATATTTTAGTTTACACGTAACATATTTTTTCTACACTAACATGATTTTTAAGCAAAATTTGAATAGTCATATCACAGAACAACCAAACTTCATCAAAAGTTAAATTCAACACAAAATATTAAAAAGTTATTAAATTGGGTTATTTACAGATGTTTTGATAATCATACATGTGTTTATTCGAGTCAAATATGACCCATTTAGATTTTTACCATTTCGGTCAGCAGCCAATAAACTAAACAAACATCTAAGGCTCGAGTATACTCGTACACAGGACTGTGGCGTCTATCCTACACGTCATTGGACTCATGTGTCTACTATTGGCCACCTATCGAAGTGGGAGTCCGGTGGATTTCTCCCCCGGAACATTTTTGACTTTCAGCGTTGCAATGTAGCAGTATTTAAGAATATTTCGTGACAATGTCACGTGTATTCCTCTGACAGACATCTTTCTGAGCCAACATGTTTAAATAGGTTTATAGATACATTACGCAAACTTCAAAATGTTATTTAACTCACACCACGTTTAATTAAAATTACATATATTCACAGATCTTCCTCATGCGAGGCCAGCAAGGCATGGAATTTATTTTCCAATCCGACAGTATCGTACTGCGATAATTATAAAAAATTTGGATTCTTGGGAAAAGGGGGGAGGGAACATCAAAAGTGCTCAGTTAACGGTGAGCAGCATATAGTAAAAGGTTAACATTCGGACAACTAATTTTCAGTATTTACAAGTGTATATGGAGAGCGTCGTAGTGGTAAATAATGATAGGCTGTTCACGGTGAAATCAGCACTTTTGAAAGCCCTCCTTAGGATCTACTTTCCTCCTCTAATATGTATCCTTCCATCAATTGTATACATTAACATTGCCATTGACTACATCACCTTATTAATGCGTCGAACAAGTGCAGCTGTGATTGTTGTCAGAAATGTAAAAATGTTACTAATATTTCAGTGTTCACCCCGCTACGCATAAAACAACCAGAAATGTAAACGTCACACTTCTTATACGACGCTAACACACCCAACTATTTTTATCGCTATATTGCCAACTTTGCAGACAGTATGCTAGTCTGTGGGTCCCTTGAAATACACGAAGTATCGGAAAGTGATTTTTTTCTAACGTTTATTTCAAAAGTACTTACTTTACCTTGAAAACCTTCGTACTTATGCGTATACGCTGGAAAAACGCTTTCTATGGTGGGACACATGATACGTTGCCGCTAAGAAATGGTTGTTTAAATATGAACCACTGCAAAGTAAGCCTGTTACAAACATAATTTTTGTTTGATATGTACATAATAATTGCTGTGCTAATACTAGAGGGATTACGGCGACTTAGGCACATCGGGACCTGCGACCGGAGCTGTTCGTGCTCTGTCATTGTGGTCAGCCGGCGGCCATTTAGGTGACCTTTACCCTGACCTTGACCCCGGTGACCTTCAGGTAAAGTAAAGGGATTATGGGGACTATGGTATCCATAATCCCTTTACTGCTGACATTGCCTTGTCCTTACAATAGTTCTGCAGAAGTCTTTGTGGTGATATCAGTTCCTCTGTAAAGAGAATTTGTGCTTTACAAAACAATCCTGATTAGTAAATAAGAAAGAAGGAAGACATCTTTCAAAATTATGTTCGCTATAAGAACTAAGTAGTACTGTGGCGATATTTGAGCCTGCACACCCCATGTTACTATTCTAACCCCCTTTACCAAACCACCACTTTGCCTTGGTGTGACCAGGTTACTTTTGATAGGTACATTATCAGGTAGTAACTTGGGACAGCATAAGTCACCTCTTGGGAGGAATTGAGGTTAGTGATTTGAAGAAACACTGCACTTCAGAATGTCATTAAACGTCTGCTAGGGGACTGTGTATTTGGCCAGTTGTAGTTTCGTAACTTCAGAATACGTTGGTCTATGAATGTTTGCGTCAGGAGAACAATAACGTACTGAAAACTAACGAACGACAGAAAACATTTAGCATCGCCGACAGATACCTTCGGTACGAAGTAACATTTCTTTACTGCGAACGAAAGCTGCTCAAAGAATGTTTGTTTCGTTGCTATGATTGAAGGTAACGTTGTCATAAAACAAAAAACGTATGAAGAAATCGTTTATTAACAGCAAATACATTTCTGTAGCCTTACCTTTGAATTAAATGAATATTGTGTTAACTGTAAACAAAACAATCTAAAAGAAATGGGTTTTCTTTGACGTACAGAAAACTTTGTAGGCCTATTTAGAGTGTATTTTCATACGATACAATAACAAGCTGGTTACAGGACGATGTCACGACAATTTGCGTTTCTGATAGCTTATGTCAACTAATAGCCTTATTTCCGATGGGAGCAGTGCCCACGTATAGGCTGTTTACGGTAAAGTGAGCACTTCCAAGGCTCTAGTTACCTTTTTCCTACCAGCCATTTTTTAAAAATCCTTCCACCGCTTTTTAAAATAAATATTGCCGTGTAAGTAATAAACACAGTGTACATATTTTACCGGACTCGAAAGTTAACGTCAGAAACTACAATAAACATATATTAATTGACTGTTGTTCCAAATGACAGGGCTTCAGAATGTGCTCGCTTTACCGTGAACGGCATGTACAGATCGAAGCGCGGACCTGCCGTCGCTTGAACATCAACCTGAGTGTTGTTGTTCTTCCAAATAAGCAATGAGATGCCGGAATTCCGCTCCTCTCCCAGCCACTCGAAAGACTTGTTATGACTAACGTCTGTATTAAAAGTGATGAGGCAGGATGACAAAACAACTTTCCGGAGATAAAGAAGAAAATTGCTTCTAAAAAAATATAACGCCACGAAGCAGCGACTCATTGGGCTTCGTGAGCGACTGATGTTTCACAACTCGCGACGTGTCACTACGTTGTTACGTCGCGAGTTTGCCGGACAATACGGCTGCGTTGAGGAATGCGGCGAGTGTAGGAGACGTTACGCCAGTTGTTCGTCTCAGTCGCGAGACTAAACTCTCCGTATCTCGTCATCTTCCCAGCTGCTTGTTCCTGAAAGGTTGGCAGCCCACGTGACGGAAGTCTTGCTCGTAGTTGTCCCTTTAACCTACTTACTAATGTTTCATTTTAGCCGTCGCTGTATTAATACCTCTGTCTGAAATGTAACGTACGGAACTGACCCTATACGAGAAGAGTTTTCTTTTGCTTTATTGTACAGGCAACAGCCAGTTATAAAAAAATTCGATATTTACGATGGTCATATTAATACCGTAAATGAAAGGAAGCATTTATATAATTTCAAGCAAATCGCCTACGTATGTACTATAACTTCCATAAATTTACATAGCTTTACATCAGTTCGAAAATTTATTATTTTATTTGGATGTATGATTTTCAAATATTTACACTTTCATTGTGAATCTGTACTGAACATTAAAAAATTACCAAAAATATTGAAACTTTCGTTAAAGAACACGATACGAAGGCAAACATCTTAGATATTTAAGCACATTTGAGAGGAACTTTGTCTGCAGTAAATGATGCAGACACAAATATATCGTTTATCGTCTTTTTCTGGCTTCGCATTTCTTCTGACTGTTACAGGCTTTAGCGTACATGCGCAAGCAGCGTGGATGCGCTATTTATCGCAAGGACCGTAATTGTCTGCTTGTAGCGGCGACGAACACTTCGTATTACTTCGGTATAACGTTCACAACTGACGTGTATAGCTTCGGTAACGATTGTAGCTGATGCGTATTACTTCGGTAACGTTCGTAGCTGATGCGTATTACTTCGGTAACGTTCGTAGCTGATGCGTATTACTTCGGTAACATTCGTAACGGAAGGAGAAGGTTCCATGCTTTCTATTTGTGGAGACCAGTTCTGTGCTTTATTGTTACGGGCTCTTTCCATATATCAACTAAACGTTTACTTTAAATGTTCAGTTTAATTATAGAAATTTTAAACAGTAACCTGGGATAATATGCTAAGGTGTTAATTGGATACTTTTAAAACACTTTCTTACTAGTTTCCTTTCTACCTACTGTGTATTCTTCCGCCAAATGTAAAAATCAATGGTGATTTAGTAGACAGGTATACGATAGTTTCTATTTATCTTAGCTAAATCGGGGAAATTCGAACAGTTGCGTAAATTGATTGTGGAATTTGTCAACAAGATCTCCAGGTATATGCGGATACCATTTGGAAGCTGTATATTAACGCCACTAGAGAGTTGAGACGAAATGGAACACTGAAATCGGAATTCAGGCATGCGCTACTTTTTTTTCGTGTCATTTTGTTAGAGTGAATGGCAATGATAATCATAAGTATCTAACGTAATTTAATATAATTTTTGTATTAAAATTATTTGGCAATAATAATGCGAACTTAAATAACATTTTGTCACATACTTACGAATCGTTTTGGTGAGGGCAGTCATAACCACAAAATGAACTAACGCTCATTTCTCAGTGTCTAATTTCTGACACAGGAACTGCGTTTACAGAAACTTTTCAAAAATAAATGGGAAAAAAAACTGTGGTCGTGAATTCGAATTATTTTCTGCTTTGTTACAAAAGTTATAATAATTTCACGGCACATAGGCATCGAAGATAAGTTGAAATTTTCATTGGGCCCAACATACGCGAATGCGCTCGGGAAAATGTTTATTAAGTTTTATCGAATGCCAACGAACTGTTTCGTTGAATAGAACTCAGAAAATGAAATAAATTCGGGAAAGTGTCTGAAAATGATACCTTATTTCGTTAAAGCAAGTTATATGCTGAGCCATTCGTTGCAGTAGCTGATAAATACGTCACACTCTTCAGAGTACTTTTTCTTTTTTCCCCGCTTTTGAGGCACATTGATAAGGGCGACAATAACACGCGCGACCAGCGGCCCGTCGCCCCTACGCGCAAGACGCTGAACCTGCGTGTAGTGCCTCCGCTGTCACCCTTTCCTCACAAATGATGAGTAACAGTGGGATTTTATTACACGCGATGAAAGCCCATGGATTAAACTACAATGTGCAGTTTTATTTATCTCATAAAACTGCACAGGCAAGCTCTAAAAATGCGGTGTTTAAAAGATTTCCAAGATTTTTTTCTCTCAGAATAAACTCAATATTATAAAAACAAAACTGTACGGGCTTGGATAAGCTTATTTTGTCTTTTATGGCAAAAAAATCGTATTGCCAGAACCTTTATTTGCTGAGATGCGCGTAATCACGCAAACGACGAATGTATAGAAAATATGCCTGGACTCTGAAGGCGAGAAGGCCGATATCTTACTGGTTCCACAAGAACCGGCCCAGAACACGGGATCTTCTGTAGGTGGAAGGTTGGAAGGTTCGCACTGCAGTCTAGCCTACCATGCAGTCTAGCCTACCTACCATGCAGTCTAGCCTACCATGCAGTCTAGCCTACCATGCANGAGTGTTGTTGTTCTTCCAAATAAGCAATGAGATGCCGGAATTCCGCTCCTCTCCCAGCCACTCGAAAGACTTGTTATGACTAACGTCTGTATTAAAAGTGATGAGGCAGGATGACAAAACAACTTTCCGGAGATAAAGAAGAAAATTGCTTCTAAAAAAATATAACGCCACGAAGCAGCGACTCATTGGGCTTCGTGAGCGACTGATGTTTCACAACTCGCGACGTGTCACTACGTTGTTACGTCGCGAGTTTGCCGGACAATACGGCTGCGTTGAGGAATGCGGCGAGTGANCTCGCGACGTGTCACTACGTTGTTACGTCGCGAGTTTGCCGGACAATACGGCTGCGTTGAGGAATGCGGCGAGTGAAGGAGACGTTACGCCAGTTGTTCGTCTCAGTCGCGAGACTAAACTCTCCGTATCTCGTCATCTTCCCAGCTGCTTCTTCCTGAAAGGTTGGCAGCCCACGTGACCGCGAGACTAAGCTCTCTGCACCTTCGTCATCTTCCCAGCTGCTTGTTCCTGAAAGGTTGGCAGCCCACGTGACGGAAGTCTTGCTCGTATTTGCCCCTTTAACCTACTTACTAATGTTTCATTTTAGCCGTCGCTGTATTAATACCTCTGTCTGAAATGTTACGTACGGAACTGACCCTATATGAGAAGAGTTTTCTTTTGCTTTATTGCACAGGCAACATCCAGTTATAAAAAATTCGATATTTACGAGAGTTATATTAATACCGTAAATGAAAGGAAGCTTTTATATAACTTCAAGTATGCCTACGTATGTACTATATAACTTCCATAAATTGACATAGCTTTACGTCAGCTCGCAAATTTTATTATTTTATTTGGATGTATGATTTGCAAATATTTACACTTTCATTGTGAATCTATACTGAACATAAAAAAATTACCAAAAATATTGAAACTTTCGTTAAAGAACACGATACGAAGGCAAACATCTTAGATATTTAAGCACATTTGAGAGGAACTTTGTCTGCAGTAAATGATGCAGACACAAATATATCGTTTATCGTCTTTTTCTGGCTTCGCATTTCTTCTGACTGTTACAGGCTTTAGCGTACATGCGCAAGCAGCGTGGATGCGCTATTTATCGCAAGGACCGTAATTGTCTGCTTGTAGCGGCGACGAACACTTCGTATTACTTCGGTATAACGTTCACAACTGACGTGTATAGCTTCGGTAACGATTGTAGCTGATGCGTATTACTTCGGTAACGTTCGTAGCTGATGCGTATTACTTCGGTAACATTCGTAACGGAAGGAGAAGGTTCCATGCTTTCTATTTGTGGAGACCAGTTCTGTGCTTTATTGTTACGGGCTCTTTCCATATATCAACTAAACGTTTACTTTAAATGTTCAGTTTAATTATAGAAATTTTAAACAGTAACCTGGGATAATATGCTAAGGTGTTAATTGGATACTTTTAAAACACTTTCTTACTAGTTTCATTTCTACCTACTGTGTATTCTTCCGCCAAATGTAAAAATCAATGGTGATTTAGTAGACAGGTATACGATAGTTTCTATTTATCTTAGCTAAATCGGGGAAATTCGAACAGTTGCGTAAATTGAATGTGGAATTTGTCAACAAGATCTCCATGTATATGCGGATACCATTTGGAAGCTGTATATCCACGCCACTAGAGAGTTGAGACGAAATGGAAAACTGATATAGGAATTCGGGCATGCGCTACTTTTTTTTCGTGTCATTTTGTTAGAGTGAATGGCAATGATAATCGTAAGTATCTAACATAATTTAATATTATTTTTGTATTAAAATTATTTGGCAATAATAATGCGAACTTAAATAACATTTTTGTCACATATTTACGAATCGTTTTGGTGAGGGCAGTCATAACCACAAAATGAACAGACGTTCATTTCGTCTCAGTGTCTAATTTGTGACACAGGAACTGAGTTTACAGTAACTTTTCAAAAATAAAGAGGAAAAAAAACGGTACTCGTGAATTAGAATTATTTTCTGCTTTGTTACAAAAGTTATAATAATTTCACGGCACGTAAGCATCGAAGATAAGATGAAATTTTCATTGGGCCCAACATAAGCGAATGCGCTCGGGAAAATGTTTATTAAGTTTTATCGAATGCCAACGAACTTTTTCGTTGAATAGAACTCAGAAAATGAAATAAATTCGGGAAAGTGTCTGAAAATAATACCTTATTTCGTTAAAGCAAGTTATATGATGAGCCATTCNTTTTTTTTTTTTTTTTTTTTTTTTTCGCTTTTGAGGCACAGTGATAAGGGTGACAATAACACGTGCGAGCAGCGGCCCGTCGCCCCTACGCGCAAGACGCCGAACCTGCGTGTAGTGCATCCGCTGTCACGTCTTCCTCACAAACGATGAGTAACAGTGGGATTTTATTACACGCCATGAAAGCCCATGGATTAAACTACGATGTGCAGTTTTATTTATCTCATAAAACTGCA
This sequence comes from Clitarchus hookeri, assembly GCA_002778355.1. Classification (NCBI taxonomy): domain Eukaryota; kingdom Metazoa; phylum Arthropoda; class Insecta; order Phasmatodea; family Phasmatidae; genus Clitarchus; species Clitarchus hookeri. The sequence continues at coordinate 362,146 of NQII01002027.1, forward strand.
CAGGCAAGCTCTAAAAATGCGGTGTTGAAAAGATTTCCAAGATTTTTTTCTCTCAGAATAAACTTAATATTATAAAAACATAACTGTAAAGGCTTGGGTTATTTTATTTTTTTCTTTTCTGGCAAAACAAATCGTATTGCCAGAACCTTCATTTACTGAGATACGCATTATCACGCAAACGACAAAAGAACAGGAAATATGCCTGGGCTCTGAAGTCGAGAAGGCCGATATCTTACTGGTTCCACAAGAACCGGCCCAGAACACGCGATCTTCTGTAGGTGGAAGGTTGGAAGGTGCGCACTGCAGTCTAGCCTACCATGCAGTCTAGCCTACCATGCAGTCTAGCCTACC
>NQII01002027.1:364356-379804 GCA_002778355.1 Clitarchus hookeri
CTCCTTAAGAGGCCAATACAATTATTCAGAGTTCCGGGGAGTGTCTGGCACTCCTATTACCAGACAATTAAAGTAATTAGTACAGGCTTTGTACTCCGTCTTATTCCGATCCTGTTCTCAATCTCCCTCCCCCCTCCCACGACCTCGCACAACCCGCTAGCCGCTCGGGTGACCCGAGAGTTGCCGAAGTGTCGCATCCGAACCAACCCGAGACACGCCGCGGCAAGTTGCCATTTATTTGAAATCCCACACTCGATTCACCTGCTCAGGTGTTTAAATTTTCACTGTTTCTACTAAAGAGTTTATTTCAAAAGTTAAATTTAAAATACAAACGAACCGCGTCTCAAATTTACAAGAAATATATCTCATGACAATCTTATATAACATGAATAATTTATTACTTTGAGCTGTATCATAACGTATTAGTGTTGTTCAGATTTTAACTCGTACGCAAGAAGATTTTAATTTAAAATTACTGTAGCTCTTTTCATTTATTTTTGAAGAGTTATTCTCCTTCATTATCATACTCTTATTCAGACTATTATTTCATATCACAACAAGGTTGTAGGTCTAATATGCTGAAGATATATAAAATAAATTTAGACTCCTAAACGCCCTTAACAGCTCCCTCCCTACCCGGGCCAAAAGAAATTAGACTCTCAACAAAGTATTTTGTTGTATCAACTGTACATATATCTATATCTGTTTGCCTTGGTTCGGAAATACAGCTCCAGAGTTTATTGGTTTTTTTCTGTGACAATCATGATAGCTTAATAACAGTGTTTATTAGTGCATTTATTGATGCTTAATAATGGTATAAACATCCTAAAAAACAATTTCAACATAAAACTAAAAAGTAAAGTTGTAGAACTTAAAATATTTATTTGCGCAAGTTGTCCAGTATTTGAAATGTATGTATTTAAAACATTATACATCACCAGTTGTAACTTTAGCTGAAGGAGTAGCTTTCGGACCCAGATAACCTAGGTTCGTATTTCAGTCGGGCTTCAGTTTTGTAATATTAACTGAAACTTTTTAATATACGTAGAGCCAAAGAAATTGTTTCTCGCACCAACCAAATCCTTTGTTTGGCGCAACCAAACAAGAACAAAAAAAAAATTGGTTTCAACAACAAGATATTTAACTGCCCCTATACAAACAATTAATTTGGTTGTTCCAAACAAACGTGTTTTCATTCAACATGTCTTGTTGTGTGTGTTATTGACGTGTGCATTCAGACACGAGGCTCGTGCGTCACCAGATAGCTGCCTGTAGTGGAGTATCGCGGTAACGTTAGATAGACATGTTAAAGGCTACCACTACAGGCAAATAGAATACACTTTTAAATGCATTATAAACACCATAAATTTGTGCGCAATTATAATAGAATCTAATATTTTTCCTCTGCGGGGTATTTCAATGCATATTATTTTCTGAAAGTGATATAACCTCAATATGTCGGCCTGTTTTTGTAGATGTGTCCGAATTTCGTTAATTGGTAATTTAGGGTTTGGGAATTTTGGGTATGGAATCCGAACAACTCTGACGGATTTTTGCAAGTGGGGATCTGCCGGACGCAGCTTCTCGACGGTTTTCTCGGGGATATCCCGTTTCCCCCGCGCTTACATTCCGGCGCTGCTCCACTCTCACCTCATTTCACCCTTACCGGTTCTTTAGAACTCGTTGTTACGAGACGCCCAAATCTGTCAACTCAACTCTACTCGAACGTCATTGAGCGGCGCTCCTAGTGTTCAGTTTAGGAACTGCATCACTGAATGTTTCGATGCTTCTTTGTTATTTGGACGAGGGAAAAAAATGTATATATTTTAACCTGGAAAGTTATAAAATCGTCTTTCATTATATCGCTTCCACGAGGAAAACATTTATGCTTATTTAAAAATTAATGTTAGAAGTTATACATTTTTTTACATTTATTGTATTACTATTAAATATGACATTCCTCAATGNATTTAAAAATTAATGTTAGAAGTTATACATTTTTTTACATTTATTGTATTACTATTAAATATGACATTCCTCAATACAAACAACAAGAGTAACGAACATAATTATGTATCATTAATTCGTAGATAAATTTTCCTTCTTTGTTGTTGGTTTTAAATCGAATAACTTGCATGCAAACAAGCGTGAAATTAGACGTAAAAGATAGCNTTTTCCTTCTTTGTTGTTGGTTTTAAATCGAATAACTTGCATGCAAACAAGCGTGAAATTAGACGTAAAAGATAGCAGACGCTTTTGTGGAGGTACTTGGCTAATTAGCGTGCCTCTACAGCTTCGTAAATGTGGTCCCTAATTCCCCAAATATTTAGCGCCCCAACCTGGTCACGTGGTCGACCTAGTAACGTAAATAGCGGAATTCCGACACATCTCATATAAATACTGTACAGTCAGAAGACATTGGAAAGTCAGTCATGGCAACATATGGAGTTACACAATAGCATTTCGCCTCGTGAAAACAGTTACGCGGTAAGTGTTTTCATATAAACACAAAAAAACGATACAGATTATATGAAATATTACTTATGATATAGGCCTACGCTATTGCAGAGATGTCATGAAAGAAAAAAATAAATGTTGAAATAAAAAACATATACGAGAACAAGCCAAGACTATCTGTTGTCAATATGTATTTTAAACATAGAAATGTCTCTTATCAACAGATATTTAAAACATAGAAATATCCCACAAGAAATTCAGTTTACAGTTCTACCAAACTAAACGAAACGAAACATTGCGAGTAACGAACGAGCGTGCATGGAAGGCAAGACAACACATACGCCAGCTTACAATAAATCTGTAGACGACCCATCTACGACAAAACAGACGAATACTAACGCGAAGACAATATTACTAGGCAAACTCAAAACCTGATGACAGAACGAAGACAGCACAAAAGAACATTTACANCTAACGCGAAGACAATATTACTAGGCAAACTCAAAACCTGATGACAGAACGAAGACAGCACAAAAGAACATTTACAGCTAAACTTCATGTTTTAAATATCTGCTGAAAACAGCTGGTACTGTTTTTTTTTTCATGCATGTTTTTAGTGCCATTGCCTGTATTTTCCTTGGCGACGTTGCTCTGCAGTGGCGTAAGTTCGAAGTAATGTTTCCATCGTATCACTTACCCACATTCAAAGTCTNCTAACGCGAAGACAATATTACTAGGCAAACTCAAAACCTGATGACAGAACGAAGACAGCACAAAAGAACATTTACCGCTAAATTTCATGTTTTAAATATCTGCTGAAAACAGCTGGTACTGTTTTTTTTTTTTCATGCATGTTTTTAATGCCATTGCCTGTATTTTGCTTGGCGACGTTGCTCTGCAGTGGCGTAAGTTCGAAGTAATGTTTCCATCGTATCACTTACCCACATTCAAAGTCTCACTTCAAAACATGAAGCGTTGCAGAATAGTACAGGTGTATAGGCTGTTAACTGTAAAGTGAGCACTTTTTAAACAATTTTTAAGTTCCTCTCAACTCATTTGTATCCTTTCCCCAATTATTAATTTAAAATTTGCCACACACTAAAAAATTTATTTAAAAGTTTTCTGTACGGCAAATGAAACCATTTTTAGAGACTGTTTTGCTTACAGTAACACGATATTGTTTAATTCAAAGAGAAAGTTGCAGAAACATAAGCTTGCTGTTAATAAATGTTTTCTTTATACTTTTTAGTTTTGTGGCAATGTTAACTTCCTTTATTTGTTATAAACATTTTTTGTGCTACTTTCGTTCACAGTAAAAAAAATATATTTGTACGAAAGGTAACGGTTTAGCGATATTAAACGTTTTCTGTCGTACATTGCAGTTTTTAGGTACGCAACTCTTGTCCTGATGCAAACATACACACACCAATACAAATGTACAGTCCTCTTGTAGGCGTTTAACTCCACTCTGATTCTCCAGATCACTTACCTCAATTCTTCCCAACAGGTGTAATATATTCTGACCCTTGTCAATATCCTATCAAAGGTATTTTGTGCACAAGAAGGCAACGTGGTCGTTTGGTGACGGGCTTTAGTCTAGTATCTCGTGGAGGGGGTGGGGGGGGTATACTGTTGTAGCCGCACTAGTTATATTTTTTGTTATGTGAAAACAATTTTGAAAGATTTGTTACTTCTCTCTTATTTACCAGTCACGGTTGTTTTTTAGAGCACAAATTGTATTTGCAGTGTGACTGACATTTCCACAAGGACGTCCGCCGAACTATTCTAACGACAATGCCAGGTTATCGTAATCATTAAGTACTATATAGCTCAAAGAAAAATATGTTTATGGCAGGTCTATTTTGCAGTGGTTCATATTCAAAGAACTTTTTCTTTGCGGCGACAAATCACGTGTTGCAGCGAAGAAAGCGTTATTGCAGTGCATGAGACTCCTGAGCAAAGTGGTTACATGTTATGTCTTCTCTCAAAACATAACTTCTCAGGCCACAAGAAAATAAAAATTTGTTTTTGCTATTATGCCGGCTGGTAGAGCCTTAAGAAGGTTGCCTGGTTTCGAAAGCAGTGAGAGTTTCATATAGGGAAACACATGTCAATGAAATTCGATTTTTTAAAGCCAATTTTGAAGATGTAATCTTGAAACGAAAACCTCAATGTGAGAAATGACTCTCTCAAGCTCTGTATCGACGCAAATATAACAATTTGTTTTTCAGTAATTTTTTTATTAAATTACTAAGTTTTCAGATTTTTCCAGGAAACAGGCCGTACATAAATGTTGCGAAAGGCTTCGATAGCAAAGAAGCACAGCTCGTATTTTTCTGCTCAAAAAGTCCGCGGTGGCTTATATTTATCTTTAACAGGAACGACAAAAAAAATCTAATTTCAGTAACGTGTATTTCCCTATACCAAATTCTCACGGTTTTCAAACCAGGCAACAGCCTTAATTACACTGCCTACCTGCTGGCAGCTGTGAAATTCAAATTGGAAATCCTGTGTTAAGGAACTTTCGTCTCAGTGCGTTAATTTTAAAGATAGGCGTTACAACCAAAGTTTATTATTTACGACTTTTTTTAGGATAAGTTCTCGTCTGCGGAGATGTTTCCATAACAGGTATAGCCTGCTTGCGAGGAATCTTTAAAATGTATGTTTTACAAGAGAAGTACATACTGCCTATCGACGTTGAAAATGGCGTACACTAATCTGAGTGGGCAGGCGTGATTGCTGTTCGACACGCGGCCCCAGGGCGGGTGTGATCTCAGCCTGTGGCGAGACCATGTACTTCTCACAGGTCCTGTGTCTCCCAGGTTAGCTCGGAGGATGCTGGACCATCCTTCTTCATCTCCGCGACTCTTGACACCTCGTGCACGAGGGTCTGCCGCCGTGTCCCACGGTAGCCGTGTAGATGCTCTCGATCGCTCTCCAAATGAGTGCTTCCAGCTAGTAACTTGATTCTATAAGTGGTGAAAGGTTTGTGAAAAGGGGCGAGGGGGACAAGATTCGTAGGACCCCTTTAGACGGCGACATTTGCAAGTTCATTTGGCTGCCCCATTTTAATGCTGCTTTTCTTTGATGCCACGGCATCGTCACTTACATCTTAAGGGCGAAAAGTTTTGTTATTTTATATTTGTACCTCATACTGCTCAACTTGTAGACATTATCTGTGGCTACTTTTTCCTATCGCGTGGTTTTGCAAAATAACATGCCAAAATAGAAATTTTTACAGTTTTTTGTAATGTACAAATAAAATAAAATAAACTATTTGCATAAAATTTAACAAAAGTAACTGAAAGGTCTTGTCTTAATTAATTTTAAGGCATGATTTGCAAATATTATTTTGCCAAAATTCTGCGGCAGGCACAAATAAAAGTTGTGCAAGGATTTCCTTATTTTCAGCAATTTTTTGAAAAAGCAAAAACATTTCCTTTTGCGATTTTATAGACGTTTTGAATAGCTCTTGGCATCTTTCAGAGTGAATTATCTCATTTCTGTACGTAAGTTAGTTTCCAATCTTTATATATTATTAAAACAGTGAAATTTTGACTTCGACATTTATTTATGCGAAAACTATAAGCTCAGAATTTTTTTTTGCAAGGAACGAGTAATTAATGAGAATGTCTTAAAGTTGAACATGTTGTGGTTCAAATATAAAATTACACATTNTTTTGCAAGGAACGAGTAATTAATGAGAATGTCTTAAAGTTGAACATGTTGTGGTTCAAATATAAAATTACACATTTTTACGTGACCAACGCTATTAAGACCATATTTCAAGATAATTTTTTATTTCATTATTTGAAAGAGATTTGTATTAGGACCACATTAATGCAAATATTTACATTCAAAAGATTATAGTTTTCAAAAGATAGCACCGAAAAGTCGAAAATTTCGGAATGTGGGAACCGAAGTTTCTATGATCCTAATTAACTTTGCTAACTAAACCACATGTCATGTGATCTGTTTCATATACAAAACATATTAATTAAGTATCAAGGATATTTAACAATGGGATCTCGGGTACTGGCATCCTGAATATATTTTTTAATAGGTATTGATATTTTTACTAACACATTTTTATTCGTCTGAGAGGAAATTATATTTATGTTATTCATTAGTTTTTCTTGGCCAAACATAATATGTAATAGCTTATACGTATAATATACTTAGGTATATGTAAACCTTAGGAATTTTCTTTTTTAAAAATGTAAATAAGCCATTAAAACCAAGNCGTATAATATACTTAGGTATATGTAAACCTTAGGAATTTTCTTTTTTAAAAATGTAAATAAGCCATTAAAACCAAGAACTCTGTAACCGGGGTTCATTTGTTTCTAGAAGCGGGTTCGTGGACACGCCAGTAGGGGTATCTCGCCCCTGCATCACGAGGGTGGATTGTGAGGGATGGTAAAGGGGGTAGTGAAATGCACGCGACCTGTCTCGTCGAGGGCCCGTGTTCAAACCCCTGAACGTTGATGGTTCGCAGAAGAGCTCAGTCACACGAGCAGTGTGCTGATGTGCAGCCCGTATTACCAGTACAGTCCAGTGCAATATTGTATGACGTGCAACAACGGCTGCCAAGTAGCTCGCTCGGTTGACAAAGTCTTGTTGCGTGCAGTACCGGCCGACCCCTCCAAGTTGGCGTGTCTGGACAAAAGGACGATTAATTGATATCATCTATTCGCAGTTTTTTCACAATTTTTTAATATAACCTTTGAAAAATCTACCCATGTATGACAACTTTGGTTTTTCTTAAATATGCCGTGCATCACAAGAGTTTTATACTTGTGTTAACAAGAAAGTATCTTATTTTTGGTTGAATTAAGTTTTCACATATTTTTAACTATAAATTATAACGCTTCATTTTCAATTAATATCTACGAATAAAAACAGTGAAAAAATTAATGTGTTGCTAATGCCTAGCAAGAAATAGTTCTTATGCAAAATATGACTGCACTGAGTGTGCAGTAATGTGGTGCGTCGTCCATTTAGTGATTTTATAGAATACGTACATCTTTCTTTACATGGCGGATCGCTGTTTGAATCAGTTAACATCACTTGACTTATTCAACAGTCACTTCAATCATCATTTAACTGATAAATAAATGAAAAATGCCAGTTTTCCTATACTTATCGATTCAGTGCATTTCTCACTGATTCTTCAACCATTTCATTCTCAGTTTTTCAGTGATTTGTTTCTTGACTGATGGATCAGTTAAAAGCGTATCAAATGAAATAACAACCTTAAAAATAATAAAACCATATATATGTATAGTTTTCGCCATTGACAACACCGTTTTACAAGGCAACGTGAAGATTCAGTATTTCATTTCTTTTTCACGTTTTTCATTTAGTTTTCACGCAATCGCCATAGCTCTCGGTTTGAAGGTTTTTCATAAAATGTGGCGAAGAGCATTCATACGTACTATTTGTTTTAACAATACAATTATTACCATTTAAACTAAAAATGAAATGAAAGAACATATAATTTAAAGTTACATATTTTCTATTTTTTAAATAAATTTATATAAATAGATATACATATATTCCTTATTGTAGATAACTTTATCTTGGTCACTCTATATGTAAGGTAACGCGCGATACTGTGGATTCAAATCCTGAATACAGCGAAATTGTATTTTTTTTTTTCCTTTTTAATTTCGTTAACTTGCACAATCTAGACTGCGACTGAGTAAGTGAAATAATTTGAACACACGCAATTGCCTTACTATGTCGTTACAGAAAACCGACTTGGCCAAAAAAATATATTTGTTTGTCCCAAACAAGAGATTTTGTTGGGTAAACATAACTTGTAAAGCAACGAAATTAATTTCGTTAATTTTAAAAAATGCGCTCGAGTTAACACAACCTGTATTTAAACTGTCAGCAGATGTTTTGGTTGAATCAACTGCATATATTTGTTTGGCCGCTCGTTTGACTGCCTTCGTTCGTAAATACAGCTCGAGAGTTTGTTAGTCTAATGTGTGGCAATTAGGACAGTAACGGTGTTTGTTAGTGCTTCTATTGATGCTTGCTAGTGGTATAAATATCCTAATAAAACAAGTTCAACAGTAAACTAAAAAGTAAAGCTTTAAAATTAGAAATATATATTTGCGCACGTTGGTCAGTATTTGGAATGTATGTATAAACATTCCGACTTCATCACTAGCTACTGTAGATGAGGTTGACAAGGCATGGCGCTCCGGCGAAGTTGATTTACGTATGTTCAAGTCTCGGTCGCGCATCAAGATTTTTATAAATTGATCGAAACTGTTTAATGCACGCAAAGCCAGTCAAATCTTCGTTTGGGGCAAACAAATAAGAACAACAATATAATGTGGTTTCAACAACAACATATTTAATTGCCTCCATACAAACAATTAATTTGATTGCGCCAAACAAAGTTTGTTTGATTCAATAAAACCTTTATCCCAGTGCAACGATGATTTGTTTGTGTACATTCCGCGTGAGTTGATTACATTGTATTTGCGTTACAAGTTTGTGAGAAAAAAAAGTAGTGTTAGTTGAGGATGNTTTGTAAATATTTCCGCTAAATATATTTACTGTAGTAACATTTAGAAATAAAGGGCATTTAAATTGTGAAAATAAAGACGTTTTTACACAAATTGATTGCACGAAATTCAAACACAATTTTTTCAAAATATTTAATTAGGTAGCCTAAAATTTATTCTCACCTCATTTCCCCCTCCGCCCCCACTGGCTTCCACTGTGGATCCGCGCCTGATGCTAGCTTAATTAAGGCTGGGCTTTTCACCTCTTTTGCAGAAATTCCTCGTTTCCGCGTCATAATTTTCAATTCATAGTAATTACTGACAATGCACGATCATATCAAATTCACATCTCACGAGTAGTTCAATATTTTTGTGCTGAATTCTAATTGTGTTTTATGAACTAATTGTAAAAAGTCGGGAACGTATTTGTTTTATCAATAAGTTACTGCATTTTTGCAAGTAGGGAATAACGCACAGTGCAATCAGATACAAAAATATTAAACAACTAGGAAAATTTTTTAATTTTCTATAATCAAACATTTTCAATAATAAACCTCTGAAAACTGAAATGAGGACACGAAAACGAAGAACTCGTGCANGGCAACGTGAAGATTCAGTATTTCATTTCTTTTTCACGTTTTTCATTTAGTTTTCACGCAATCGCCATAGCTCTCAGTTTGAAGGTTTTTCATAAAATGTGGCGAACATACGTGCATAATGTATGCATATGTGCATTCATACGTACTATTTGTTTTAACAATCCAATTATTACCATTTAAACTAAAAATGAAATGAAAGAACATATAATTTAAAGTTACATATTTTCTATTTTTTAAATAAATTTATATAAATAGATATACATATATTCCTTATTGTAGATAACTTTATCTTGGTCACTCTATATGTAAGGTAACGCGCGATACTGTGGATTCAAATCCTGAATACCGCAAAATTGTATTTTTTTTCCCCTTTTTAATTTCGTTAACTTGCACAATCTAGACTGCGACTGAGTAAGTGAAATAATTTGAACACACGCAATTGCTTTACTATGTCGTTACAGAAAACCGACTTGGCCAAAAAAATATATTTGTTTGTCCCAAACAAGGGATTTTGTTGGGTAAACAAAACTTGTAAAGCAACGAAATTAATTTCGTTAATTTTAAAAAATGCATGCTCGAGTTAACACAACCTGTATTTAAACGGTCAGCAGATGTTTTGGTTGAATCAACTGCATATATTTGTTTGGCCGCTCATTTGACTGCCTTCGTTCGTAAATACAGCTCGAGATTTTGTTAGTCTAGTGTGTGACAATTAGGACAGTAACGGTGTTTGTTAGTGCTTCTATTGATGCTTGCTAATGGTATAAACATCCTAATAAAACAAGTTCAACAGTAAACTAAAAAGTAAAGCTTTAAAATTTTAAATATTTATTTTCGCACGTTGGTCAGTATTTGGAATGTATGTATAAGCATTCCGACTTCATCACTAGCTACTTTGGATGAGGTTGACAAGGCATGGCGCTCCGGCGAAGTTGATTTACTTATGTTTGAATCTCGGTCGTGCATCAAGATTTTTATAAATTGATCGAAACTGTTTTATGCACGTAAAGCCAGCCAAATATTTGTTTGGGGCAAACAAATAAGAACAACAGTATAATGTGGTTTCAACAACAAAATATTTCATTGCCTCCATACAAACAATTAATTTGATTGCGCCAAACAAAGTTTGTTTGATTCAATAAAACCTTTTTCTCAGTGTAACGATGATTTGTTTGTGTACATTCCGCGTAAGTTGATTACATTGTATTTGCGTTACAACTTTGTGAAAAAAAAGTAGTGTAAGTTGACGATCCATTCCTCCCCTCCTCCCCCCAAACAAACTGTAAGTGAAACTCTTATTTGTAAATATTTCCGTTAAATATATTTACTGTAGTAACATTTAGAAGTAAATGGCATTTAAATGGTGAAAATAAAGACGCTTTTACAAAAAATTACTGCACGAAATTCAACTACATTTTTTTCAAAATATTTAATTAGGTAGCGTAAAGTTTATTCTCACCTCATTTCCACCCCTCCCCCACCCCACCTCCCCAGGCTTCCACTCTGGATCCGTGCCTGATGCTAGCATATTGAGGCTCGGCTTTCACCTCTTTTGCAGAAATTCCTCGTTTCCGCGTCATAATTTTCAATTCATAGTAATTACTGACAATGCACGATTATATCAAATTTACATTTCACGAGTTGTTCAATATTTTTGTGCTGAATTTTAATTGTGTTTTATGAGCTGATTGTAAAAAGTCGGGAACATATTTGTTTTATCAATAAGTTCCTGCCTTTTTGCAAGTAGGGAATAACGCACAGTGCAATCAGATACAAAAATATTAAACAACTAGGAAAATTTGAATTTTTCTATAATCAAACATTTTCAATAATAAACCTCTGAAAACTGAAATGAGGACACGAAAACGAAGAACTCGTGCANTTTTCTATAATCAAACATTTTCAATAATAAACCTCTGAAAACTGAAATGAGGACACGAAAACGAAGAACTCGTGCAGAAGTCGAGCCTTGGAGCACTTAGCAGTGAGCTACGCCGATAAGAGAAGGTTCAATGCATGAGCGTCGATTACTTATTAGTGTCTATAACGCATTTGAGAGACAGCTCTTTGAAAAATTTGAAAAAGCCGTTTTTAACTAGGGTACGCTGGAGTGCTCCGAAATGGTGTTTCTAATGGCCGTGACATCTTGGAAGTAACCGACATGCATAGTATGACGTGTGCGTTCTTTTAGTTTGACTAGCACATTGGTCGCACGTTTGATAGTTTCGTTTAAAAAAAACCTGGATTTCGTACACGCTGCGGCGCAGTTCGAGCGCCTTAAGGGAGCACTAGGGGTGACTGAGACATGCGCGTCACCTCTCTCCTTCGCCTCTAAGCGCATAGCACTGAACTGGCGTGTAGTCTTGCCGTCGATAACGCGCCTCTATCAGACTTTCAGCGTAAACCCTGCCATTTTATGACGTAATAATAAAAATTAAGTACCCTATTCCTTTTTTTTTTTTTTTTTTTCGTGCCGGAATGTTCATACTTAAAAATGACCGTGAAAACACCCGTTTCAGCCATTTTCACAATCACGAAAACATGCTTTAGAGAGAAATAGAGGAACTTACAAACGTACACAGACGCGTAATGTTTCTTAAATGGTATTCGTAGCAGGCTTCTCTCAGTCGCATTGGACGGTTATTTAATAAAACGTTTTCTGCTGGAGCTCAGTATACCGTTCGGCGGCCTACCCAGACGGCCCACCTCAAAGTAGAGACTAGTTCTTGCGCAGCTGGTACGCGCACTCTACCCCACATTCCTTTGGCGGTTGTAGTCGGAAAGAAGAGCGTGTGATCTCTATTGTCTACGATGCGACAGGGACGAGGATGTTGGACCATTGTTACGTGTTAGAGACGTCCCAGTGTCGGCTTGCTGTGGTCACGAGTTCGAGGAACTGACCTCTTTTACAAAATCACCCCCATCCCTTTTTAAAATTTTTATCTTGTCCACAGGAGGCCGCGGTGGCGTAGTGGTCAGACTACTAGCCTTCCACCCGGGCGAACCGGGTTCGATTTACTGCGGGGATCACCCCCGGATAGGCGGGTTTTCTCGCGGATCTCCCGTTTTCCCCTCCCTTTCATTCCGGCGCTGCTCCATACTCATCTCACTTCGCCCTCATCGGCTCTCAGGAACTCGATTTTAACCCTTGCGGTTTCAGGTGTTGCGAACAAAAAAAATCGTATGATGCGTGCTGTACTCGACTTTTTTTTTTAATATGACCTAGTCATGACGTAATTAGTAGCACGGTTTACAAATGGATTACTCACAGAGGGAAGATCGTCGGGTACAGAGTCTCGCATTCTGCAGCTCGGCAATACATGAGCAACGTGTAGCCAACTATCTGCACTGCGAATTAAAGTGTTAAAGTACAGTCCAATGACAAAATACATTTACAAGCTCAGGACACAGCGCCAAATGTGCAGTTCTCTGTTGTATGCCGGGGCACTACTTGTGTGCATGTACACTCTACGTCCGAATCACTGATATCAATCAGTGAAATAACAGCCAGTTAATAAGCTACTACCGACTGGCGAATCAAGCAAATGAACTGGGAACAAGTGACTTACAGCAGTGGAATTCTCGACATTCAGTGGGTATCACAAATAAATCAGTGAAATTCAGCCACCATACCAATTAGTTATCAGGCACTGATTATAAGTCGCTCAATTGTCACTATTTTCACTGATATGTCTCAATTCTCACTGTTTCAGATTTAGAGTGTATTCGCAGACTTAGCAGCTTTTCTTATGTGTAGTATATTGAAGGGCGTGCGTTTCCTCTCAGTGCATGTTGGTATCTAGGATTTCCGAGGCGAATGTTTCTGCCGTATGACAAACTGCCGTCCGTCAGGCCGAGGGCAAACTTATTACCCCGTGGTTGTCGTTACCTCGGTCCTGGCACGGGGTAGTTCTGCTTGGTTGCACGAGGGTTGTAGCGGGAAGGGGGTGGGAATCCTCCCCGGGACTTGTCGTCGACTGCTGACACAACTAAAACAGCCCTTCTTCACGCACGCAATTCGTGCTCGCCAGACAACTTTACCCTTCTAATTGCCCCCATTGCAGTTGGCTAGGACTTATTTGGAACTTAATTCCGTATTACATGAACCTTGTTTCGTGGCTCGCAAAATTATGATTTCAAAGCTATTAGTGACCTTGTACGCCTAACACCGAAATAAAAATGAGTACAGGACGGATGTTGTCTTGAGGCCTTCGCGACCTTTTACAAGTTCCAATGCAATTTAATATAATTAGTGCATTATCTTACTGCATATACACCAAGATTTAAAAAAAAAATATATTTTTTTTGTTTGGAAATTGTGTCCATGGAATTTTAAAGCATTGCATCAAATATGTCTAAGTTGAAGGGGTAGTATTTTTGATAACTATTTTATTAAATAAAAATAGGATTTCAAGNTATAACTATATTATTAAATAAAAATAGGATTTCAAGTAAACCAATTATCTTCAAACTAACGCCCTCGAAAGGACAGTTTGAAATCCTGCGATTGTGCAGAGGTTTTCCGTAGCTCCTGCAGTCAGACCCCACCAACCGTTCAACGCCAAACTTGTTATCAGGAATCGAAGTCGGATTCCCTGGGTAAGAGGCGACAACGCCAAGTCGATTCACGGTCACTTCCAATTTTTCTGAAGTCCTGATACAGTTCTACTTCCAGTCTGTTCATCCGCCTCATGCAAACAAAGCTTAACCGAGTCTAGAAAATAACACCAAAGGGACAGCACCGCACAGTATTCGTGCTCACTCAATGTAATAATATTTTACAGAAGAACTATTTCTACTATGAATTACAAACATATTTCATTACAAATAAAATTTTATGAAATGTATATATTCAATTTAAATAAAAGTTTTGTTTACCTACTTTTATGTTAACACAAGTACAAGACACTTGTGGCACGTGATGTATTTAGGAAAGAATCATACACGTCGNTTACCTACTTTTATGTTAACACAAGTACAAGACACTTGTGGCACGTGATGTATTTAGGAAAGAATCATACACGTCGTACATGGGTTGATTTTTCAAAAAGTTGATTCAAAAATGTGAACGCGCTACATACTTTCAATACAGAATACACTGTTAAAGATAATTTCCTTGAAGTTGCGGAAAATCACTGATAAAAATATTGTTCCGAAATCGTCGTGAAATAACAGACATTACAACTTTATTTTTTTATTTATATTTTTTCTAGAGTGGTTTTTTGTACATATATTTTCCAGAACTTTCCGTGAGTTCTCTGAACCTCTCCGTTAATTTGGTAGTTAGTTTTTCTGTATTTTCGGTTTATTAAGAACAATAATTGCGAGGCGAAAAAAGTTTGGTTTCGTAATGCGGGCGTTTCGCCGTGTAAACTGACTTTCTGGAGCAGCCTCAGTAGTAAGTCACTCCTGTGTAAGTCACTCCTGTCTTCCCCACACCGAGTTGCACGGCGTTCGGCGGTTTCTTTCTCTCTTGCAGACTCGTTATTGGTCGATAGTCATCCGAGCAGGAGTGCATAGAGACTTTCATTTTGGAGAAATTTGGGCGGCTCTTAACATCGAGGTCTTGATAGCCGAGGAGGGTGAAAGTTTGCCAGAGGGAGGGGGGGCGTCATCATTTCCCCATTGTGCAGAGAAAAGTAAGTATAGGTTGTTGATTCATGGCATGTGACTGGATAATCTATCTCTCATCGTTAATTTAGGACATGCTATTACATTAATGGGACAAATTAATATTTTAAACAATACCGATATAATTTCATTTAAGTTTCAAAACATTCACAGGACATTTTCTTGTCAATGAGATAGTTTTTTTTTGTGGAAGTTGGGGGGAGGAGGGCTTTATTTCCTGCGTAACCCCCCCCCCCC
>NQII01002027.1:379974-391361 GCA_002778355.1 Clitarchus hookeri
TTTTTTTTTTTTTTGTAATTTATAAGAATTTCGGGTTTTGTCAACTTGGAAGCTTCTAATTAGCAAATAAAAATTACCGAATGTTAGTTGCGCCGACTTTTAATGTTAAATACACATAAAAACTGAAGTTACTGTAATAAATAAATTTGCTTCACACACGAAATGACTTTCTAAGTCAAGCAAGTTTACACTTATATTTTTGCTATCTTACTATTGTGTAGTTTTTAGTTTTATTCTTTTAATGTTAAACGTTGAAATAATAATTGAAAATAGTTTTATGATTATATGAGTTTTATTTCGAAAACTTTCAGGTTTTTAGTTTTATCCCTTTCAGACGAACTATAATATATGATATCGCAGATTTTGCAAACAACAAATTTTACGTTGCGTGCTTTACTTAAGAGTAATCCCTANAACTATAATATATGATATCGCAGATTTTGCAAACAACAAATTTTACGTTGCGTGCTTTACTTAAGAGTAATCCCTATTAAAGTTTTTGATGCCCTAAGGGTCACGTCTGGCCACAAGGAAAGATGGCGACTGGCCCTTCCAGAACTGCTTTATACGCTGCAACTTTGAATATAATAAATAAATATATATATATATATATATATATATAACTGCTTTTCCGGATATACGTGAAAAGAGCTTTTGTATTACGATTGGTAAAAAAAAACTATGTCTGGAGTTTGGGCATTGAGTTTCCGAGCATCCGGTATTTGCGTTATGTAGTAGTCTCCTTATTTGGTGATATATCTAAGTTGTTGGTATTATTTACTCCTCCGCTCACTATCTGAGGTGACCATGAAATGGTTTCAAATCCAGCCGAGAGATAGCGCAGGTTGTCTAGTTTCTTACGTTCAAAGCGGTGACGCCATTTTGTTTAGCCTGTGAGTTGTGCATAAAGGAAAACAATGGTGTCTTGTGTTTTGCAGTAAATTTTTACGTATGTACGGGTTATAAATCAATATAATTTGTTTAAACTGTGTTCTTGAAGTAAGTAGTATTCAATATATTGTATTCTACTCTCAAAATACTGGAAAATATGCTGGTAATTGCGTTTTTTATTTACTGTGACACTGCATTTTTGTAAACCTTTACGAAGTTAGCCAAAAATTAAGCTTTTTGTTTAATGTTTTTAAAGTGCTACTGCACACACCAATTAAATTTTTTTTATTAAATTTGTAAACATATAATTGGGATTCTCTGGTCATCTTATATAGTAAACCATGTGTACAACTTACGTTTAATGACCCAGGTACTTTCATATAAGCTGTCACCAAATAAGGTACTATCTCCAAATAAAATTCTACCATCAAAAAAGTCACTATACCTGATGATTAGAATATATCCAGTATTTTGAGAGTAGGATAGCTAATTTATTTGTTATTTCATTAAATTTAAGTTCTGACACAGGGCTTTCATTTCATGTTCAGACACAATAGAATGGATCAACATCGTGGAAAAAAAACTCGTGCCAGGTGAAGGTGGAACTTACAGAACATATAGTGCTTCTGACATGATTGAAGCGGCAAGAATGGTTCAAGAAGATCATGTTAGTGTATATAAGGCTTTTAAGGAGAAAGGGATCCCATGGACTTCTTTGGAACGTTATGTAACAGAAAACCCAGACGCTAATTCAGCCATTGCCTTAAACAGTTAGGTTGTCCATTTGCATTGGAACCGGAAATGGAACAGAAAGTGTGTAATTGCGTCATAAGCATGCAAGAACTAGGATTTGAACTAATTGTGGAGCAAGTGAAAGTTATTGGTTCGATGTGGCTGGCGCATTTTTTAAATAAGTATAAAAGGCGTGCAAGCAAGAAATGGTGGCGTAATTTCAAAGAGAGGTATGGATCGACTTTAAGAGTACCAGAAAACCTTTCCGCATTTATATACTCAATGGGTAATCCTGTCATGATCGATGATTATTTTGACAAACTCTGCGAAACTATGAAGAAACTAAAAATTCAGAACTATTTGGAGGATCGCATATGAAACTTTGACGAGACTGGCCTAATGTATATAGTAAAGCCAAACAAAGTCGTTGCAGAAATCGGGGAGAAATTTATAAATGGAAGGAGCTACACAGAACGTGAAGAAACCTTGACCTTGGTAGGATGCATCAGTGCTAATGGAACTTGGGTTCCACCCTTCATCATATTCAAAGGTTCTCGTTGGAATGAAGCCTACGAGAAAGACTGCCTACCTAACACCCAAGTCCATCTGTCTGATCGAGGCTGGATAACAAAGGAACTGTTCCTAATGTGGTTTCAGTTCTTTCTTGACTGCACTGATGGTTCACCCGAACCCATGTCCCTGCTCATGGATTCGCATGGGGCTCACATTACGCCTCAGGTGAAAATGACGTCCTCAACACAACCCACATTCTTCAACCCCCAGGATGTCGGTGTTTACAAGGCATTAAAATCTGCCTGGCAGAGGGAAAGTAATGGTTGCATGTCTCAACACCCAACAGATAAGCCAAACAAACAAGTTTTTCATTCGATTTTCAAGGTGTCATTTATAAAAGCTATGTCTGAAAAAACCATGAAGGATGCTTTCAGAACATGTGGGATTGTTCCTTTTGACAGAACCGTAATTCCCAGGGAAAAGCTGGTTCCATCGTCACTCACTGAGCGTCTTGTTACAGGGGAAGGTGTTCATATTAATGGTAACCCACAGCTGACGACTTCAGAGACAAATCCGGGCACACAGCCTCCACCATCTCCAGTTGACAATATTCTGAAGCTTCCAAAAGCTGGTCCCCGAAAGGAGCCCACACGTGGACGAGATAACCCCTAAGCCAAACTCGTCGTCGAGAACACACCAACAGTTCAACAAGTTGTGAACAAACAGCATCCCCAGAAACTGGAGAAAGTGGAGGTTCATCATGTTGCCCTGTACCTGCTGTAGCCCCACGTCGAGGGAAGTCTACAGAGAATAAAACCAAAGTGTCTGTTGCTAGTGCTACAGTGGGTGATGACGACTGGACAGGTGGTGTTTGCAGTGAACGTTTTTTCCAAAGACAAATTAGTTAAAAATGGAAAGAAGTGGGTGGAGTGTTCTTTCTGCCTTACTCTCTACCTCCAACTGTGCCCGAGTGAGCCTGTCATTAGCCGTGTTTACATGTGTGATTTCTGCAGTTCAGAAGGCACTTTATGTGCGAATGACTGTAAGGCTACTCTATTGAAAATGTCTTTTGTAGGTACTCATAATTAATTTTTTCTCATGTTTGTTATTGTAATGAGACGTTACCAAGATACTAAGTTAATTAAAATGGTGTAAATGCATTAGCAGAAAAGTATTTAACTTCAGGAGTCGTATATTTATTTTGTAGGACACTTTTGATTTGATAAAACTCTGAAAACGAATCATTTTTGCTCGCAAATGAAATGTCACCAAATTATGGTACTCCTATCACCACATTAGGTCCCACACCACCAAGTTAGGTCGTGTATGTAGGGTTCTATATAATTCACTTTCCCTCCTCCACGAGCTAAAGAAATACATTTCTTTTGTTGTGGTATTTAGGCAATACAAGGGTGTACATAACACACAAATAATTATATTTGAAGATTTAAACCACAAATATGCAGAAAATGTCACAAAATTAAAGTATGTTGGCAGTATATTCAGACTGTTTGAATAGAACCTTTCAAAATCACCCCATGCAAGATGTGCGTGGTTGCTTCCTAAATACGCCATGCATCGCACGCATTGTACACTTTTGTTAACACAAACTTAAATCATTTTTTGATAAATTAAACTTTTAATTGTATATTATCAATAAATTGTAATATTTATTTCATAGTCAACACGAACAAATCAGGGAGAAAATACCTAGTAACAATTCACATGCAAAATATTATTAAAGTGAGTGCTCTTTTGGTGTAATTTTCTAGACTTGGTCAAGCTGGAGTGATATCCTGCATCTAAAACTTTGGAAGGTCTTCAGGTTAGTTGTAATGAACCGTGAACGGACTGCGGCCGANCGTGGTTGCTTCCTAAATACGCCATGCATCGCACGCATTGTACACTTTTGTTAACACAAACTTAAATCATTTTTTTGATAAATTAAACTTTTAATTGTATATTATCAATAAATTGTAATATTTATTTCATAGTCAACACGAATAAATCAGGGATAAAATACCTAGTAACAATTCACATGCAAAATATTATTAAAGTGAGTGCTCTTTTGGTGTAATTTTCTAGACTTGGTCAAGCAGGAGTGATATCCTGCATCTAAAACTTTGGAAGGTCTTCAGGTTAGTTGTAATGAACCGTGAACGGACTGCGGCCGAAGGATGCTGTGATCTCCGAGGTCTGTGGAGGGCCCGTCTCCGGCGTAGCAGAACGGCTTCTTCTCTTTTGTTGACGGCGGACTCGCAGGAGGTCGAGGTGGAGGCGGCGGCCACTCCAGCATGACGACCAACCAGGGCGTCCTCCCTCCGGCATCCTCCGACCATTCACTCCCGAGTCAGAGCTCCCTCACACTTTGACCTAACTGCCTCGCCATTGGACGCGCGAGAAAGCGCAGCCACCGCTCGCCGCCCGAAAACACGCTCGCCTGAAAAAAAATATGGNTTTGTTACGTGGTGATGAAAGCAGGACAATGTTGCGAATAATACGGTGTGTTAAGACTAGAAGGGCCGTGCAAATATATTCAGTTCTGGAGTTTTGGGAGCAAATATACTGATAGTTATGGTTAAGTTAGAGCCTTATTTTAAAATCCTCGTATAAATTTAATAATTTTTGTGAGCCAAACATTTGTAAATTATCAAGCACGAAGCGTTGCATTTGTTGGCCAATGGCACACAACACGAGAACAAATATAACCAGTCCTAATAGCCCTGTAAAACAAACAACGAAAATACTGCACAAAATCCTGTTTTGCAACAAGTGTATGAATAACCCATTGTCGAAAATCAATTAATACATGCAATAAATATATTTAAAACCACAAAACTAAAGAACTGAGAGAAAAAAAAATACAACAGAAACAAAATTCCAGCTATCTTGGTACTCGAAATTTCAAAACAGAACATAAATAAAAGATACATACACCAGCATAAATGGGGAAAAAAAATATTAAAAAGAAAGCAACTCTAATCGCTAAAAGCAATGGACGAAGTCTGCTCAAATCGTTATTTACGCTAACCTTCATAAACAATACCGAGACATTGTCTTACTAAATGCAGGTAGTAAATCAACCACCAACGGTCCTCCAGAAAGCTTAACAAATCATTACAGCAACGCACAAAAGTATATGGGTGTATGTTAATCCTTAGGCTCTGCGCTGCCGAGAACACGCATGCATGACGCCAACTGTACTCCAGATGTCACTGCAGGAATAATTATTGAGCGACTTTGCTCTCTCGTTAGTTCACGGGCTCGGTGCAAGTGACTGATCTGGGGCATGCCTACGAGAATAACGAAATAAATTCCAGTTTTATAGTTTAAGTTTCCTGTTGATCGTGTTTGATTAGGTTGCTTATGCCACATTTTAACATCAAAAAATGCACTTACAAACACTAGTATATACTATCCTAATTCTCACAAAAAATACAAACAAACTCTCTAGCTGTATTTTCGAACGGAGGCAATCAAATGAGTAGGCAAACAAATATATACAGTTAAATATATACAATCGATTCAACAAAATATTTTGTTGGCAGTCTAATTTATTTTGGCCCAGCAGAAAGGTGTTGTTTATTCATACTTGAATTCTGTTAGATGAACAAAATTAATTTTGTGAATTTTTTGTTTTTTAAACTTAACAAAATATTTTGTTGGGAAACTAAATACATTTTTGACCCTATGCAGAAAAATATATTTTTGTTCCTTTGTGCAAGTGAAAGTGTTGGAGTAGTTACTTAATATCGTACTTTGCCAATTCCTTGTGAATTAAAGTATTAGATTGTAGCTAATCCATTTGGTTATCCAGCATTTTCGTGCGGTTTTCAAATGACTTTTCGTCTCAAGTCTAGTCAAATTCCGGTGCACTTAATATGGCCTTCCAGAATTTTTTATATATTTGATTAAGTCCCTGATCGGTGTCAGATATTGAGATTATCTAAGAACCATACACTTTAATCACGAATCAGTGATATCAACCAGTGAAATAACGTTCACTGAAAGTCAGTTGACAAGCTACTGCTGACCGGCGAATCAAGCAAATTCACTGGGAACAAGTGATTTATAGCAGTGGAATTGTTGACATTCAGTGGGAATCACAAATAAATCTGTGAAATTCAGCCACTATATTAATTAGTTATTTGGCACTGATTATCAGTTGCTCAATTCTCACTGTTTTCACTGATTTGGCTCAATTGTCACTGATTCAAGTTTAGAGTACTTTATATCGCAATGTGCATGCTTAAGGCTGAGAAGCGCCTGGGGCGACAAGGGCGACTCTGCCACGCACATCAAGTGTGCCATCGCCTCTAAGCGCAAGAATCTCAACTGGCGTGCAGTGTTGTCGACGTTGCACGGGCACCCACGGGACTTTCAGTGGTGACCTATCATTTTACTGTTGAAATGTCTGTGGCAAAGTTCAGTGCAGGAACCTTGAATACTTTTGCATGTATCTGAGGCGTATATTTTGAAATAGAATGCTCGGAGAAAGCCGTTTTTAGCCATGTTTGGCGTTTGCAATGTGCGTAACGTCTTGAAAGCACTCAACAGGCCTCGTCTGGAATGTGTGCTCCTTTCGCAGACCAGCACATTGGACGCAGGCTTAANGTCTTGAAAGCACTCAACAGGCCTCGTCTGGAATGTGTGCTCCTTTCGCAGACCAGCACATTGGACGCAGGCTTAATAGTTTCTTGGAAGGCGTGTGTTTCAAACACTCTGCGACGCAGTTCAAGCGCCAGGTAAGCGGGGCCCCGTAAAGAAACAACAATGGTTACACATATGGTTGTTCGATCGCACCTNGCAGTTCAAGCGCCAGGTAAGCGGGGCCCCGTAAAGAAACAACAATGGTTACACATATGGTTGTTCGATCGCACCTAGGGTGAAAGTGACGGATTTACATTGGCCCAAACATGTTGTTGGATTACTGAGGTTGACCTCCTTAAGGCCATTGGCCCTCAGTGCAGTTTCCGCAAAGGATCAGCTTTCGAACGCCGTGCCTCAAAACGGAACTCTGACGTGAAGGGAAAACGCGTTCCACAACAAATGCGGTTTACGGATGAGCTGGGAAATGAGTTACAGTCAATTCACGGTTACTTCCAACTTTTTTGAAACCCTGCTGAAGTTATACTTCTAGGATATTCCTCCGCCTCGTGCAAACAAAACTTAACCCGAGTCTAGAAAATTACACCGAAAGGACAGTGCACCATCTCGCGCACTCACTTTAATTATTTATAGCACAAGAACTATTTATTACTAAGTATTACCAACAGACTTATTTTCTCCCTATTTTACACATGTTAATAATAAATGAAATATTATAACTTATAGACAAAGTATAAGTAAAAGTTCAATTTATCTAAAAATAAGGTACTTGTATGTTAACACAAGTATAAAATGCTTGTGATACATATAATATTTAGAAAACAGCCAAGCACGTCATTCATGGGATGGTTTGAAAGGTTTGATTCAATAAGTGTGCAGAAGCGGCGAATAGACTTACAGGCTTTGTTTGGAGACTGAGAACCGCGCTGTCGTAACTTCACTGGGCTGTAGGAGCGTGCCCTAACTATAAACTGCGAGTGTTCAACTCCGGGCGACAAGAAGGGAGCAACGCCAGCGGAATTCGACCTGAAACTGCGCTCTATGGCCAGCCAGGTAATTTACGAGACAGCCTTCTGCGACGGCGCACAACCCACTGTCGCCCAACTCTCTAAATAAAACGGGTTATTGGGGGCGAGCTTTTTTTTTCCTGCTCTAACTGCTGGCAATAATGCATGGGTAGGAAAATAAATTTCTGTTATTAGTCACTTTTGGTTGTNTTTTTTCCTGCTCTAACTGCTGGCAATAATGCATGGGTAGGAAAATAAATTTCTGTTATTAGTCACTTTTGGTTGGCAAACTGAACGTATGACCCAGTCAGACAAGAACAGGGCATTCATTTCGTTTAATAAACTTCTGGACTGAGAAACATAGTTCGTTAGCCGTCCGTGCAGGCTACCGAACCGTGTGCAGANATTTCGTTTAATAAACTTCTGGACTGAGAAACATAGTTCGTTAGCCGTCCGTGCAGGCTACCGAACCGTGTGCAGATTATCCAGCAGATAACGTTTTATTCAAAAACTGTTCGATATGCTTCAGGGATATCTGATTGCGAATAGCATTTAAGAAACATTACAATTTCCGTTTCTTCAATTTTTCTCTAAAGCGTATTTTTTGAGTGGAAAATGGTTAAAACTATTGTTTACGTAATTATTTTAAGGTATGAACATCACTACAGAACCTTTAACGTTGTATAGGGGAGTACGTCATACATTAATTTTTATTATATCAACATAAATGGGAATCGTGCCGGACGATGCCGCTGGTCGGCGGATTTTCTCGGTGATCTCCCGTTTTCCCCGCCCTTTCATTCCGGCGCTGCTCCATACTCACCTCAATCACCCTCATTGGCTCGTAACACCTCTTCACTCACTCACTTATTACACAGAGTGTGCACGAATGCGGTGCGTTTTCCTTTTGGCACTGAAGACAATGTTAANCGAACAAAATTAATTTTGTGAATTTTTTGTTTTTTAAACTTAACAAAATATTTTGTTGGGAAACTAAATACATTTTTGACCCTATGCAGAAAAATATATTTTTGTTCCTTTGTGCAAGTGAAAGTGTTGGAGTAGTTACTTAATATCGTACTTTGCCAATTCCTTGTGAATTAAAGTATTAGATTGTAGCTAATCCATTTGGTTATCCAGCATTTTCGTGCGGTTTTCAAATGACTTTTCGTCTCAAGTCTAGTCAAATTCCGGTGCACTTAATATGGCCTTCCAGAATTTTTTATATATTTGATTAAGTCCCTGATCGGTGTCAGATATTGAGATTATCTAAGAACCATACACTTTAATCACGAATCAGTGATATCAACCAGTGAAATAACGTTCACTGAAAGTCAGTTGACAAGCTACTGCTGACCGGCGAATCAAGCAAATTANTGATATCAACCAGTGAAATAACGTTCACTGAAAGTCAGTTGACAAGCTACTGCTGACCGGCGAATCAAGCAAATTAACTGGAAACAAGTGATTTATAGCAGTGGAATTGTTGACATTCAGTGGGAATCACAAATAAATCTGTGAAATTCAGCCACTATATTAATTAGTTATTTGGCACTGATTATCAGTTGCTCAATTCTCACTGTTTTCACTGATTTGGCTCAATTCTCACTGATTCAAGTTTAGAGTACTTTATATCGCAATGTGCATGCTTAAGGCTGAGAAGCGCCTGGGGCGACAAGGGCGACTCTGCCACGCACATCAAGTGTGCCATCGCCTCTAAGCGCAAGAATCTCAACTGGCGTGCAGTGTTGTCGTCGTTGCACGGGCGCCCACGGGACTTTCAGCGGTGACTTATCATTTTACTGTTGAAACGTCTGTGGCAAAGTTCAGTGCAGGAACCTTGAATACTTTTGCATGTATCTGAGGCGTATATTTTGAAATAGAATGCTCGGAGAAAGCCGTTTTTAGCCATGTTTGGCGTTTGCAATGTGCGTAACGTCTTGAAAGCACTCAACAGGCCTCGTCTGGAATGTGTGCTCCTTTCGCAGACCAGCACATTGGACGCAGGCTTAATAGTTTCTTGGAAGGCGTGTGTTTCAAACACTCTGCGACGCAGTTCAAGCGCCAGGTAAGCGGGGCCCCGTAAAGAAACAACAATGGTTACACATATGGTTGTTCGATCGCACCTAGGGTGAAAGTGACGGATTTACATTGGTCCAAACATGTTGTTGGATTACTGAGGTTGACCTCCTTAAGGCCATTGGCCCTCAGTGCAGTTTCCGCAAAGGATCTGCTTTCGAACGCCGTGCCTCAAAACGGAACTCTGACGTGAAGGGAAAACGCGTTCCACAACAAATGCGGTTTACGGATGAGCTGGGAAATGAGTTACAGTCAATTCACGGTTACTTCCAACTTTTTTGAAACCCTGCTGAAGTTATACTTCTAGGATATTCCTCCGCCTCGTGCAAACAAAACTTAACCCGAGTCTAGAAAATTACACCGAAAGGACAGTGCACCATCTCGCGCACTCACTTTAATTATTTATAGCACAAGAACTATTTATTACTAAGTATTACCAACAGACTTATTTTCTCCCTATTTTACACATGTTAATAATAAATGAAATATTATAACTTATAGACAAAGTATAAGTAAAAGTTCAATTTATCTAAAAATAAGGTACTTGTATGTTAACACAAGTATAAAATGCTTGTGATACATATAATATTTAGAAAACAGCCAAGCACGTCATTCATGGGATGGTTTGAAAGGTTTGATTCAATAAGTGTGCAGAAGCGGCGAATAGACTTACAGGCTTTGTTTGGAGACTGAGAACCGCGCTGTCGTAACTTCACTGGGCTGTAGGAGCGTGCCCTAACTATAAACTGCGAGTGTTCAACTCCGGGCGACAAGAAGGGAGCAACGCCAGCGGAATTCGACCTGAAACTGCGCTCTATGGCCAGCCAGGTAATTTACGAGACAGCCTTCTGCGACGGCGCACAACCCACTGTCGCCCAACTCTCTAAATAAAACGGGTTATTGGGGGCGAGCTTTTTTTTTCCTGCTCTAACTGCTGGCAATAATGCATGGGTAGGAAAATAAATTTCTGTTATTAGTCACTTTTGGTTGTCAAACTGAACGTATGACCCAGTCAGACAAGAACAGGGCATTTATTTCGTTTAATAAACTTCTGGACTGAGAAACATAGTTCGTTAGCCGTCCGTGCAGGCTACCGAACCGTGTGCAGATTATCCAGCAGATAACGTTTTATTCAAAAACTGTTCGATATGCTTCAGGGATATCTGATTGCGAATAGCATTTAAGAAACATTACAATTTCCGTTTCTTCAATTTTTCTCTAAAGCGTATTTTTTGAGTGGAAAATGGTTAAAACTATTGTTTACGTAATTATTTTAAGGTATGAACATCACTACAGAACCTTTAACGTTGTATAGGGGAGTACGTCATACATTAATTTTTATTATATCAACATAAATGGGAATCGTGCCGGACGATGCCGCTGGTCGGCGGATTTTCTCGGTGATCTCCCGTTTTCCCCGCCCTTTCATTCCGGCGCTGCTCCATACTCACCTCAATCACCCTCATTGGCTCGTAACACCTCTTCACTCACTCACTTATTACACAGAGTGTGCACGAATGCGGTGCGTTTTCCTTTTGGCACTGAAGACAATGTTAA
>NQII01002028.1:0-18544 GCA_002778355.1 Clitarchus hookeri
TAATAGGCTTAATTTACGTTATGATTGAAAATTGTTTATAATTGAATCGCCTGAAATTATAACAAAAATTGTTATCACATGGTCAACTATTAAGTAATTTAGAATTGCACGAAATGAAAGATAATTTTCTCACGCATCTAGAACCAGCTAATTGAAGTCGGACGAAATTCTTCGTTGCAGCTTTTACTAGCAAGCACCTGTAAATCCCATTGTGATATTCCCACGCTTTGCCATTTCGCTTAGGTAAATATTAGCCTTTACCCACCTTTCGGTGTTCGTACTTTTACATAAACATACACAAAACAAAATTAACCAGTTCAGTTACTACAAAATAAAACACTTTACTTTCAATACGGCGTACGACGTAGAGTTGCAATTTGCTGCTATTACTGAAGTACCGAGTTAGAGTTTACAGTGAGATACACGTTGGAGAGCTAGAAAAAACTGGGATACTCTCATAATACAGCAAGCCCACATCTGGATCTAAGAACTGCATAGAGCCGCAGTGAAATTTTCTGTGAGTGTAACGATGTCGCGGAAGGATACAAAGTGAGAATAAAGGCATTTTAAAAGTGGCCAGTTAACAGCAAACAGCGTATAAAGTCCATTAAACGTTCTTACAAACAAGTTCAGAATAAATACGTAGTCGTAAACGCAATACATTTCTGTAAGCCATATGAAATTGTTTGTAAGAAATTAATTCAATTATTTATGAATTATACAGTTTATGCTACATGATAATTTTACTAAGGTTTTTATAAAATAATGTCATATTAAATTTAATAACACAGGGAACTACCACTAAAAAATATTTATGTACATGAACGAGACACATTACTAAAAACAAAGAACAAATTTAGAATTTGCTAAGCCATGTCACGTTAAGAATTTTGAGTCGTGAAAGTAAAAAAAAAATCAACGTTATTAAATAACATGTGTAAAACATACGTAATAAAATGGATAACATTTCAGTCTGCTCTATAAATGACTCATCAAAACCACTGCTATTGTCACAATCAATCAAAGGGTAATTGCTTCTGATGTTGCTTCTACCATCTGCTGATCCTCCAGTAACAATGTCTTCGTAGAAGGTTCGGTTGGCCTGATTTTCCACATAGTAACTTTGTTGAGAGCTTTTGCTTCACTATGCTTAACTCCTGGTTTGTGCCGGTAGAATGCGGGAATTTGCAAATGGCGTGTAAATGTTCTCCGATATCAACACACATAATGTCATCAATGGTACATATTACCTACTTGTTAATGATTCTCTGTGTACAATATCCTTTTATTTACTACGCTCTTGCTACTTTGAGCTTTGGTGATTGTTTAGATGTTTTCAAGCAAAATTTATCGGTTGATGCTTTCATATCTGGTAAGTAATCAACTCTCTTAATAAGGAGAGAGGGAATGGAGCTGGAATTTTCTGGCAGTATGTATATAAGGCACCATAAAATGCAACAGCGGTTTTTATGATATTGTTATTGTGGCAAATCAAAGAAAAAGCTTGGTTTATTTGGTATGAAACTGTGATGTCATACTGGTAAAATATATGTTATCATTTTAAAGATCTTCAAAGAGCTTCAAGATATGAACTATGCAATATATAAACTGAATCCTAGCCTTGTACTGTTCCTTTTGTCCACTCTGATATAGTTTCTGCGATACCGAAACATAGATGTCACTTATTTTGCTCCTTTCTTACCCTCACGTTGACAGTAACGGCACACTGTGGCCGGATCATCACCTATAGGCCAATCACGGTTACTTCGCACTTTTCTGAAGCCCTGCCAAAGTTCTACTATAGGTTAAGTACTGATTACGTATCCTACCACTACACGTAAACATAAACACTACCACGTGACTTCGTTATAACTGTCAAATGCTTTTTTTACTGTTTTCATCTGATCAAAGAATTTAGTCATATTTCAAAAACCATTTCGTACGAATGTTCACAATTTAGGCCTATAACCACATCTAGGCCAGTTTCATGCTTTTTAACAATGTCTGTGTTGACGACAGTTCTTGCGGATATTATTTTACATTTTTAACACATTTGTTATACACGACATAGCGCATTACACATAACACACGTTAATATTTGCCGCGACTGTGTTTACCCCTGTTATAACTGCGGGGGTAAGAACGGTAGTATTTAACCTCTTGTTATTGACATGTGTTGGGTTATTTCGTTAAAAGGGCGGTCTTGGTTAGAATAAAAATTAAAACGAAGGGACAACCAGTCCAACGTAAAGACTCAGTAAAATTCAAGTACGCAACTCGTGTCGCTTATTTTTTGCACGTAGCAAAGACAAACTTAAAATATAGTGGCGAAAATGCACACAAATAGGGCCTACCGCAACTTTTATTCCTCTTATATTTATATGCATTGGTAATTTCTGTTTTATAGGATTATTTCATTATTTTTTGAAATATATCTGGCTGGGCTTGGTATTTTGTTGGGGTTGTGGCAAACATTCAAATCACAGAAACGTAAGGACGTTCCACAAATGCGTTTCAAACACATAGGGCAGGGTTACAACGTTGTGATAAACATACCTGACTTTCAAACAATTAATTTCGTATTAAAAACAATTCACGGTTAACACGTATAAATTTCACACGTCCGATATTTGCAATCACACACACAATGGTACAACGGGACGTAATGGGAACAATACTCTTTCACACACACAGCGGTCACGACGCACTATACAGTATATTTATTACTGCCGTGGTAAAACATATTCATCACAACATCTTAACTTTCTTAGATAGGTTTAAAAAACACGAGTACGAACTTGACGCTTCGTTCAGAAATACGCCATGTCATGTCGGAGTCGCCAGTCGCCATTTCTGCCAACTTCGGATTTATAACCGTCCCGCCATCACATGTAAATATATTATAATAAGTATTCAAATAGTAAAATCTCGTTTCAGTTGTTAATTACAAACTCAAAAATCATTAATTTTGCTGTTATAGGTATAAAAAAAGCTAAAATTAAAAACATGTATTATTTTCTTGCTACTACAGGCGATGCGAAACTTCCCGTGAGAGAGAAAGAGATAGAGAGACAGATATAGAGAGACAGGGATAGAGAGAAAGAGAGGGAGAGAGAGAGAGAGAAAGCGACAAGCTCCGCTACGTCTATTGAATTTTCTTCCTCGGACGATAAAAAGAACACCATGTCACTAGGGCCTACGCACGATAATTTGCGCTGGTATTTTTAACTGTAACAATAAATTATGTTTTCTTCAGTGCTACTTAAGATTTCAAATATATCAATAGGCAACGTTTAATTTACAAATAGCATACCAAAAAACTAGATTAAAACCATATTTATCTACGAATTACTTCTTAATAGCCGCTGACAACACATTGCTGCTCTCACTGATTTTAATACGTATTTATTAAGAAATAAATATCAAAAGTTATATAATACACTAAGTTAAAGCTCAATTTATTCAAGAATACAATACTTTAAGCAGCGGTGGCGTAGTGGCCAGGGTGCTCGCCTCCCACCACGGCGATCCGGGCTCGATCCCCGGCGGGTTCACTCCCGGATCTTCGTATGTGGGACTCGTGCAGGACGATGCCGCTTGCCGGCGGGTTTTCTTGGGGTACTCCTGTTTCCCCCGCCCTTGCATTTCAGCGCCGCTCCATTCTAGGGTTTCATTTCTGTCATGTTCGGGGATGACGGTCACCTACGGGTCCCAGCTGGAAAGACCGTCACTCAGAGGGTGTTGCCTTGCCCTGGGTGCACTCCCCACACGCCATTTACTTTCGAAGGTTCGTTTCAAAACATCTGAAGAAACCATGAATTGACTATATATAGGTTGTGTATACCAAATACGAACCATATTTTCCGAATACAGCATTTGTTGTTAGATGAGAAAGGAGTACATTTTCCATGCAAACGATGACTAAAATGCACGCGTCCTTGTTTTGCTCTTTAAGCATATTTTTTATTTTAAGCCTCGAACACACTTAAAAAAAACAACCTAGTGGGTTTTCTATTTCTAGTCTACGACTTTAATTCTGTGTGTCAACTGCATTTTTTGTTCCACAAAATCGGAATACGAACGTGTGCCAGACTTAGAAAAACCAAAATCGATATAAAAGTTCTTAAGTATCGACCAGTATTGTTTACAAGACACACAAATGCTACGTTATGGAAGGAAGACCTCACCTATTTCAGCTAACGTCAAATCTTCAGGGAGGTATCGTCGATCAGTGTTATCCTGCAGCTTGAAATGAGTTGATGCGATTGAACCGGATTGGATAGAGCTTATTAACGTCCACCAGTGTTATGCCTGAAGGCTTATCAGGAGACGGCTTATAAACTACTTATGACCTAACTTAAGGCAACACCCAAGCAATGCCTGGGATTGGAACCCAGAACCTCCCGCACCTCAGACCGGCGGCGTACCAACCGACTGCGCCACGGGAGGCCAGCGAGTTGACACGACAGTCGAATAGAAATGTAACTGCATCTGACATCTTGGTTGTCCGGTTACCATGATCGCCACTATAGTATGTGGAGACTGACTGGCCACCACATCTGCAAGTCCTTCGTGGCACAAGCTTCTAAACATAATTTATTCATTCTCTAATTTTGGAATTTATCATCGTGTCCTATTTATTTTATTTCATCTATCTTTTCCGTGGCTGTTGAGTTTATTTTTCAATTTAAATGCTATTTGAATTTTCGTACAATGCCCAACACTTGTAAGCACAAATACAACAAATACAGTAGAGAAATGCCGTATTTGAACACAGCCAACTTAATAATACAAGTCACGGGTAAAAACAAAATCCACACTGACTTGGTACGTGCTACACTAGCGCCACAACTTCACAATTTTTCTAGCATAAAACATGCTATTCCGGAACGTAACTGGTTAGTCCCAGAAAGACTCTGGACGTATTCACATCTTCCAAAACTGCCATGTCAAACAATAATTGTTTTCAAAGATACAAAAATCTTCTTTTATTTCTTGTATTGTTTTTCGGAAATGAAAGGAATTTGTAAACGGGACCTCCGTGTAAATTATTTTCAAATATTATTTGAATTACTTGTTAAAATATTAATTAAATGTCAAGGATTTTATGACTAAGACATATTTTGGCTTGAAATATAGTGAGTCAATTACTTCTCATTCACAGAGAATGCGAGAATGTATAATTAATGACACAAACGTTAATTATGTTAATCAGAAACCGAGCCCACGTAATATTGATCGCCTGTCTAAATTTTCATAATGATATTCTCTTCGAGGGAAACGATTTAATTTTGGTAATATGTGCAATTTACACCAGTTATAATTTATTACGTTAGCCCACACACGTGAAAACACTTTTAATGCAATGCTCGTATGGTGCTTTAACAACTTAAACCTAACATTAATTAATGTCACTCTATACACTTTTAAGTGTCACGGTAGGTTTATTTTCTCCTTTCTCATGCACTACTGTAGTGAGCCAAGATATTTTGCTATTTTTGTAAACTTACTAGAAGTGCTCATCACACAGAAATTCAGCATCAAGCGAAATTCCTGACTTTTTTTGTTTACGTAAGCTTTGCAGTGGCGTGCGATCCGCTTTAGATGAGTCTTGGCGATACATAAAGACCAAGAACGATAAGTGTTACAAACAAGACACCTCTAAATTTGCACGCATACAGTTGAGGGTAGTCGAGTTCATAGAGGCAAGGTCCGATATCGAAAAGTCGTGATGGTGTGTCCCCTTCCACTATTTACGAATGAAGACTGTGCAGCTCCTAGACTAGCCAACACACACGCTGACGCCTCGGCACACAAAAAAAAAAACCTAGATGACAACACGCGTTCACATGTATTTTATTTATCCATTTTTTGTATAATGCCCTATTTTTATGCATAATCATATTTCGTAATAACTACCAAAATAATCGTATATGTGAGTAGATGATTGTGGTATCTACATAACGTAATTAGAAAAGGAAACATTTCATGGTTTTTTATAAACAGGTTTTTTAGTAAGTGAAATCTTTTGACCTTTAATAACAATTCAGAAATATTATAGATTTTATTGATCACTACTGAGAAAAACTACGATTGAGGAATTTTTGAGATTCATTTATTCGGACTTTAAATTTTGTACCATAACACATTCATCCGATAATGTCTCCAGTTTTAGGTATTAGTTTTAACTGGAAATTTCTACCCTCTAAGGGAGAATCAATCATTTCAAACAGGGAACAACATATTTTCAACATTCAGTTGATAACATTCTGCGTGCTACCGGCTGCGAATGAATGGACCCGGAGGGTAGTGCCTCGGGCAATGAAATGCATTGAAAATCAGCGGCAGTCAGCGTTAAGTCAGTGAAATATAACCACTGTATTGACCAGTGCGATCACCGTGATTCCAGTACTGCAGTTTCCACTCATCACATGAGAGAATTATCCAGATCTAAAGCACAACCCGCGCTAGATTTCTTAAATTTTTCGGATGGTTTTGCATTTGCTACGTTCCACGCTATTTAAACCTGTTTTCTTATATACATATGTAATGTTTTGTTGTACTAAAGAAATTGTCTCTATATTTAAAAGTAATCTTGTGTTTTTAGTAAGGCTAACACAGTNGTAATGTTTTGTTGTACTAAAGAAATTGTCTCTATATTTAAAAGTAATCTTGTGTTTTTAGTAAGGCTAACACAGTTATTGCCATAAAATTTGCGTACTCAGTAAAAACAATTTGGTATCCGTGAAAACTGGTAAATATGCACATCGATAGATAATACGCAAACGAATAAAGCTCCATACGATGGCGTCTGCACATACGTCCTTCGAGGTCGCTACCGTCGCTCTTGGTGTGGCGTACAAAAATATACCTCGGAATAACGCATGTGATGTGTCTATTCGCGGTTTCTTCACAATTATTAAATCAAACAAAATCACCTCATGCATGACGTGTTTGGTTGGTTCCTAGTATGTTATGTGCCACAAGCGTTTTACACTATTGTTAACACAAAAGAACATAAAAGTTCTTTATTTTTGGTTCAACTGATATTTTATTTGTTTTTTCTATGAATTATAATAATTCATTTGCAATTAATATGAATAAAAACAGGGATAAATATATGTGTAAGTAATGCCTAGTAAGAAATAGTTCTTATGCATAATATCATTACACAGGATGCGCAAGAATGCGGTGCTCTGTCCCTTTGGTGTAATTTTTCTAGACTAGGTTAAGCTTTGTTTGCATGAGGCGGAGGAATATCCTGGAAGCAGAACTTTAGCAGGGCTTCGGAAAAGTTGGAAGTAACCGTGAATTGACTATACACAAAATATTTGATAACCGGATGAATGGGCAATGGCATGACGAGAAGATATAAGAAACAGCCTTGTAATCAACTGACGGTGTCAATGATAGGCTGGATAACGGTATGCGAGAGACAAGGTGGACGAAGCACCAAATTGCTTGTCATTTGGACATTTTTGGACTTCGNGGCTGGATAACGGTATGCGAGAGACAAGGTGGACGAAGCACCAAATTGCTTGTCATTTGGACATTTTTGGACTTCGCCGTCAGATTATATTGGAATCAGTGGAAATTTGAACGTACCAATACCTGACCGATTGGTTCTGGACGATCCTGACAGACCATATAAAGGCGGGCCCGTTTGATTGTCAGACAAGCACGAAGAGAGCCAGCGGCATCCTCATCCTCCACTGCCGAGTGACACGTGACATCTTTACTAGATCACCATCTCTCTATCAGACGAATTTACAAACGTTTAACTGCCGAAAATATCGCGAAGACTTTTTCGTCTTGTGCCATCAATATCTCAGTATTGTCACGCTCGTTTATAGAGTGGTGGTGGTAGCAGAGCGCCACGCAGACTGCTAAGGACCGACCACATAAACATCCAGTAACGGATAAAGATTTTCTTTGGATATGTATCAGCACCATGCCAGTATATGGAGGGTGGTAATTGAGTGCTATAATCCCTGCTTCCACTTTTTAGGAGCACGTATCGGCGATTACTGGTGTTTGTATATGGAGAGCTACTGCGTGTGATCGTCGGGGGTTCGACCCAAGTGTGCTGCATTGGGAAGGGGTTGGTGTAGTTTTTTGTACTATAAAACGATTTTTTAGCCAACTTCACATACTGTAATTAAAGTTTTTAACTAATAAATAGGATGAAAAATTTACCACGTAACACGCTGAAATTGTAGAAATGATACTATGCCCACTTGGTAACTTATCTACGCATTTGCCACTTTCCTGAACGGATCAAGGAAAGCTACCTTTGATGTACGGGAAACTACTTTACCCTTATTACGAAAATACAATGATGTGGTAATTTACGAAACATTTCTCAAAGTCTGGTTTGTTGGAGTTGTGCATGAGACACAAGTTGGGTGGACCACCTGCAATATCCCTGAGCCAAAGTGACACCACGCCAACGGAGGCCAAAAGCAACTCCCTTCTCGACCAGGCAACGAGAAAAAATCGAAATAGGTGTAGCGAGAAATTGCTCAATACGATAGCTAGGACAATAACAAAGTATAACATAACTATGACTGTGAAATTTCATCAACTCTGGAGTAGTTTATTCTGCCACGCTTATCTTATAAAAAACCGCTCAGTATTCAAAATACATTTCCTTTTAGACAGTTGTAATTTATACCGGTATGGTTTTGATCACGAAACTAACTTTGTTACCTAACAAGTTTATTTCAGTCATGGTCAAAAAGACATTTCCACTTAAATGAAACTAAGCATTTTTTTTAAACACAGTCATTTATTAAAAGAGAACCGAATGACACAGACAAAGCAAGCTGTTGATATAACAATATGTATATGTTATAAGCAAGAAATGTGTACGTAATCGATCTGTTGGACACGCCGGTATCCTACTGGTGGTCTACCACAGCTGGCTGGCCTTCTGCTTGGTAGCTGTTGGCGTGGGCGTTGGTGTTCATATTCACGTTGAAGTTGATGGCTGGAGGCGGTGTCTGCGAGTTGAAGAAGTTGTGCAAGAACATGTGGAGGAGAATTCGCTGGGCCACCTCCTGCTTCTCGCCATTGTACGCGAACTCAGCTGGTGTCATGAGTTTACAAAATTACAACCACGGGACAGTTCGAGTGAAGCAAAGAATGATGAGCTACGCTTATTTCACTGAGTGTCTGCAACAGGAACACAGGATGTCTGCAATGGGAACATCGAGTGTCTGCAATNGAGCTACGCTTATTTCACTGAGTGTCTGCAACAGGAACACAGGATGTCTGCAATGGGAACATCGAGTGTCTGCAATGGGAACACTGGGTGTCTGCAATGGGAACACTGGGTGTCTGTAAAGGGAACACTGGGTGTCTGCAATGGGAACACTGGGTGTCTGCAATGGAAACACTGAGTGTCTGCAA
This sequence comes from Clitarchus hookeri, assembly GCA_002778355.1. NCBI lineage: Eukaryota > Metazoa > Arthropoda > Insecta > Phasmatodea > Phasmatidae > Clitarchus > Clitarchus hookeri. The sequence continues at coordinate 9,412 of NQII01002028.1, forward strand.
TGGTAACCTGGGTGTTTGAAATGGGAACACCGAGTGTCTGCAATGGGAACATCGAGTGTCTGCAATGGGAACACCGAGTGTCTGCAATGGGAACATCTAGTGTCTGCAATGGGAACACTGGGTGTCTGCAATGGAAACACTGGGTGTCTGCAATAGGAACACCGGATGTCTGCAATGGGAACACTGGGTGTCTGTAATGGGAACCTGGGCGTCTGCAATGGGAACACTGGTTGTCTGCAATGGGAACACTGGGTGTATGCAATGGGAACACTGGGTGTCTGCAATGGGAACACCGAGTGTCTGCAATGGGAACACTGGGTGTATGCAATGGGAACACTGGGTGTCTTCAATGGGAACACTGGGTTTCTGCAATGGGAACCTGGGTGTCTGCAATGACGACACTGGGTATCATGCTCCCAATGAAATTGGTTCCAACGGAGAGGAAGCATTTACCTGNTGGGAACCTGGGTGTCTGCAATGGAAACACTGGGTGTCTGCAATGACGACACTGGGTATCATGCTCCCAATGAAATTGGTTCCAACGGAGAGGAAGCATTTACCTGCCTTAAGGTAGAATTACAGTAAATATTTTACAATAATTAAATTATAATTTTTTTCCTGTTTTTAGTGTAACATTGAGAAAATTGGTAAAATATTAACGTTCATAAAAATGTCACGGTTCGACGCATGAATAAAGTGATCAGGCCCACATAAATGTTAATTTTAACATACTGTGCGAGAATTCACAAGGTGAAAACAAGGAGATATTAAGCAGGGCTTTTAAAAGTGCTCAATTTTTCGTGAACAGCCTCTAATATAAAAAAAAACAAGATTCAAGGAACAAATGAAAGCTGCTGCAGTCATTATGGCACAGAAAATATTGGAGTGCAAGGACTGAGCGGTTAGTACGCAGGACTCCCGCCACAACGATACAAGTTTGATCCCCTGCGGGGTCATTTCGGATTTCCGTATGCGGAAAAAGTTGCGAACGCTGCTGCTGGCCGATGGACTTCTTGGGGGAATTTCCGTTTTCCCACTCCTTCATCCTTGGTTATTTCCTCCTAGAAATATTTTTTTTGCTAGTTGAATTTATTAAATTGTACAGTGCACGGTGGACAGTTTTTTTTACAATAATATACCATATAAAGTATGTAGATCGTATACCGGAGAGTAAAACAGAACAAAATAGTCTGCAAATACCGACAATTTTCATGAGTATTTAACACATCACTGCACCAACTGTTTCAAGTAACGCAGTGGCTAGAGCGCTCGCCTTTCGCCAAGGCGAACCGGGTTCGATTCCTGACAGGCTCGATTCCGGATTTTCGCACTTGGGAGTCGTGCCACTGGTCAGCGGGGTTTTCTCGGGGATTTGCCGTTTGACCCGCCCTTGCATAGACTCTAAAAACCCGTTGTTCTGAGTCGCCTAAATCTCTCCTCATCACCAACGGTTCCATTCAGCTATATAAGTGTGTATATATAAATATATATTTATTTATAACAAACGATTAGAGGTTATAAAGAAAACCGGTAGGAAGCGGAACACGTTTTAAAATTACTTAAGTACCGGTGATAACTTAAGCGAACGACTTACGTTTCTCATCAAATAAAAAACGCACATGTTATCGACACCAAGGTGCCGCGGGCTTTGACCAAGACTGCTCCTCCTGTGCCTGATACACGAGGGTATAACAGGAGACAACTTTCTGAGCAGTTCTAGGGGAGTGCAGATCAGGACTTCCCATTAACATTCAGGCTTACATATTGCCACTTCAGTCTGCATATATAGAAAATATGCTTATTGTCACATCAGGCTGTCAGATGTGTGCACTCTCCACCAGACAGAAAAAAAACGCTCAGTGAGGAAGGAGAGAAAGGTTAAACCTTAGGGCGGGGTTACACCCACCCGGCTACGGCCTTTCGAGTTGAGGCCTCACAGGAACCCGCCATCTATGACGTGTCGCGTAGTGTGAGCGTACGACGAAGCCGCGAGGGAAACAGGAGTAGCGTCGGAAAACACTCCAGCCAATAGCAACGTCCATCACGTTTCCCACATCATGCGAAAATTCGGGTGTGGCTTCGCCAGGAATGGAACCCACGTAGCCGTGCTAGGAGGCCTGTACGTCACCAATATGGACACCACGGTCCTTGGTTTTACAGGCAGGTGTACCAATCCCGCAACATGATGTTACGTTTCTAATATTTTGTACTTGTGTCTAGGGACTATGGAAGGTTTGCACTATTATGAGGGTAGGACTGAAGATAATTATGAAGACAGAACAGTTATTTAATACACTTTTTAGGAGTTACAGTAATTATAAGGTATTGGCGAGGGAGGTCTTAATCAATTACAAGATATGACTAACCTGCATGATACCATCGCCGTAGGCTGAGTGGTGATTCGGAAGGCGACGAGCGGCACGCCAAGCTGCATCTTGATGGCTTCATCTCGGCCTGGATCCACAGACAGACAGGCTGACAGACCGCGCGTGCAAAGTGTTGCCGTATTATATAGTTTCTGGTGGCGTAATTGTCCCAAATACTGCGCCGCCGGGAGGGGAGCTCCACTGGCGCTTCGTTGATGTGGTTTATAAACTATTATTGCCGTAATGTGTTTGGGATTCTTCGCCTGGCCTGGATACCAACGCGTCGCTGCTGTTCGCTAGGCTTGTCCGCCTTTACTGAATTATAACAATGCGCTTATTTACGATTAGTCGTACGCAATTTGCTGCATAGTTTTACAGGGTGTACGAACCCCCACAACATGAATTTATTTAGGATTGGTTGTGCGTCATTCACTGCATAGTTGGTTAGTGAGACGTATATATTTTACCATGAGTCCTGTCGTACGGTTTTTTAATTCCGTTAAAAAGAATTATTTTCAGGATTAAAATTTGCCACAGGATAATCCTACACACTGCGGTACACTTTCATTTGACTTTTTTTTTTTTAAACATGGACATTTATTTCACGTTGTCTTCAAATATCTGGACATTGAGTCAGGAATTTCCCTGAACTGATTTATATGAAGGTCAGCCTTGCCTAACAGCTAACANAAACATGGACATTTATTTCACGTTGTTTTCAAATATCTGGACATTGAGTCAGGAATTTCCCTGAACTGATTTATATGAAGGTCAGCCTTGCCTAACAGCTAACAATTTTGTTAATTTTTCTGGCCAGATCAGAACGAAAAACTAAGTTAGAGTTTTAATGTCACTAAGTTTTTGGGATATTATTTTTTCCTCACATGGCCGGAACTATCACTGATATACGGGTTGTTGATTCAGAGGTTTTATCTTATAAACCGTTATGACCGTTTGGACTAGTAAATATGTAATGCCAACACTGCAAGATGTGGCATTCAGTAACAAATATTTAGACATTTACATTCTCAATAAAATGTCCATGGGTAGTTAAGAAGGAATTTTAAGATACCAGGCCATGCTAATTCTACGCTCCACCATCAATGTATAAATTATTCAGTGTTGTGGAAAATCATCCGAATAAAATAATGAAATTTTGAAACGTCTGCGAATCGAGACATCACACTTTTCTTCTGCTCTCTAAAATTTGTCCCTCAAAGAAATATTTAAATTTAACACAACTCATGAAACAATGTACATGAAATGTATTGAAGTTATTTACTTCCAACACCATTAGTAAATTGCTAAGCATCATGAACTATTTGGTTGTTTCGACGAACATTTCACGTAAACAGAACTACCTTAAAAAAGGCCCAAGATTTGATAAACTACAGACGAAAAAAACAAACTTCAAAGTGATTCGAAATTCGAGGGTTCTGAGCTAATGGGTTAGACATTAGAAAAAAAAGCCTAGAACTTTATATTCTTTTCCGGTTGACCATGTACCGTAACTTGAGGATTGATATTTTGTAATATTTGCATGGAGGAATTTTCTGGCCGACCTCTTTCAGCGACACAGAGTGCTGAATGTACGATATTACAAGTCAGTTATTTTTAATTCAGTGGAACTTGTGCGTAAAAACTTACAAAATGCTATTTAAAATTAAGAAAGCAATGAGATATGGCGTTGGTGGTGGAATATTATTGCAGACTCATGTCACTTCTGGTATCTTCTATAAATGTAAAGGTAGGTATACTTTTCTACTGTAATTGGCGAACCTATGTTAACAGCGCTTTTCAGAAGTTCCCTCTTTATCTTGTTTAGTTGTATACTATTTTAACCCTCTCCAGTCAAAATGCGTAAATATCTTAATATTTTTCTCTATGTCGTCATAAATTATGTGGATGCTAACTTCAGCAACTTTCCTGAAGAAATGGGAAAAAAATTCATGGAAAGTTGTGTGTTTTAGGGCTTACAGAAGTTGCTCAAAATTTATTCCTTCAAAAGCTACAGATATGAAATAGAAACTTCACGTTATTCGTTGATAAGTAAATTATTTCGCACTTTTACCCTATTCCGGTGTCTTTCCGTTCACAGGCGAGATGATAACATTTGTGTTAATTCACTACACTGAACTAGCAATAAGATTCATAGCTTAAGTGTTTTCGTGACAACAAAGTCGTCGGCACTGCGAGAATGTTTCATAAATATTTCAGATCACCCTTCAGCATGCCGGAGAGTGCAAGGACACTAATTATATTTCAGAGTGGTTTCGATCTCACTTTAATCAGAAAGTAGTGTAAATCTTAGCAAATGTGATACAAGACATGACATTTAAACAAACAAAAATAACCATTCCTCACTGGGTTAATTTTTAAACTTTAATATTAGCAGGTCTTAAATTTCTAGGTATTGACACACAAACAAATTTTAATTAATTTTATATCGTAAAATATTTTATTTATATTGGAATTAAAATACGAACATAATTAAATTAAAAAAATTATAATTCTCTAAAAAACGTGCACACTTGAAATAGAATAAGACAAACTCAAGACAGTAAAATATTACAGAAGCTAAAACTTTTGGATGAATATTGTTATCTGGTAGCAAAGTTCTAGTTACGCAGCTTATTACTAAAAAGTTTAATAAAAATTGCGTAATCATATAATATTTCTGATATGCTATTTTAGATCTCTAGTTCCGTTGGGAACTTATTTGCCAGTGCTTGACATTAATTTACGTATGATTGTCACTGTTAACGCTTTTACGTGATCCATAATTCAATATGTATATGTTCTGTAAAAACGACTACAGAACAGGGAAGGACGACGGCGACGTAATTACTAGAGTAAGTAAGCATTTTAAAAGTAGGCAATTTCAATTTCGGGCAAAGTTTGCACTCTCGGCCGCCAATGTATCACCAGACTGTACGACGCCAATCGTTTCCAAAGATAATCTATAGGCCGTGTCACGTTGTTATCATAGACTAACAAATGAGTTAGGCCGATTTTAGTCTGCTGCACATGTTCCCAACACTGACTCGCTTATCGCCAGTACAACTGTCAAAGTCGCGTGGTCAACACCGATGAACGTGTTGTTTACATTTGAATTTTCTACAGACCCGCTCTTTTACATGAATAAAATATTTCGACCAACTTGAATACAATATTCTAGTTGCATTGAAGCTAACGTAGAGACAGAGTACAGACATCTTCAGGCTCGATCTCGCACGGAATGTTGAATTACTGGTTTACAGCTTATTTCAGTTGTTTAAGCACACATGTCTTAAAATCCCACCAACACCTTTCGGGCAATGTACAGCTCTGAGAGGGCGCGACTACATCTCGAACCGGACGCACGCTGGACTGACTCAAGACTGACACCTAAATGACTATATTAGGAGCCTGGTGCCCATGTTTTCAAATACGGGAAGCTTTTTTGACGTCAAGAAAACGGGGAAGTTCGGTTGCGTGGAACTGGTGTACGTATCGAGCGACTCGCAGACAGGACAGGGCAACCCTCGCTGAGAGGTCGGTGACGTCACGAGCTGAAGACAAACGGGCGTAACTGTCCTGATTATCAGTACTTAAGCCGCGAGTAATGTAATTATACGCCGCGGATCGTATATCTCTTCTTCCCCGCTGCCCTCGGCACGTTTCTCTGCGACGGCAACTCCTCCGCAGCGATAATCGTGCCGACAGTTAAGGCTCTGGTGATTGTCGAGAACATTTCGCGCCGTTCCTAATCGCAAGGTGTTAATTGCGNTCGAGAACATTTCGCGCCGTTCCTAATCGCAAGGTGTTAATTGCGTGCTGCGAGAATGAATAAACGCGGTGCCCGATAATTGCAACTCAACTTCGTTTTTAATGGCGGAAGATATCTGATGGCGGCGTGGATGGAGGCACCCACAGCTGATTAACTTTTCTGTTTATCTCGTCGTCGTGACCTACGGAGATAACTTAAGCAAAGGAATTATTCCCATTAATTGATGGAGCAGAAGAGTATTGAAAAGCGCCTAGCGTTGTTATAGAACACGCAGAGTTAAAGTGGAAAATAATTTCTCTTTACGCCTCCATGGTATTTTTGAAATTATATGATACATTTAATTTGAAATTACTTCATTGCCAATGCCTTGTGCCCAAAGCAACTGTCAGCCGTTGTGTTAATTCAAAGTGAGAAGTAAGATGGTATCATTTTTCTTCTGGATCCAGTGGAAAAGCCACTTGTAAACAGGAGGATTAACATGACAGAACGTTTTTTTTATCATAAATACAAATATTGTAACTATGAATACCATAAAAATTTGGATTTCAACATAAAGTAAATACAAATTTATTTGAGAAGAAAGCATACAAGGAATACTTACATTATTTCCTTATCAATCTGAGGTTANTAAAGTAAATACAAATTTATTTGAGAAGAAAGCATACAAGGAATACTTACATTATTTCCTTATCAATCTGAGGTTTTATGAAATTAGACGACTAAGCATGATTTATTTTACAAGAACTCTATTGTAATATTAAAAAAATTGCACAATTTATGTAAAATTTCATTTGAAAGTAATACTAACTTTGTGAAATCAAATAATTGTTCATAGTGGCAAAGCAGTTCGTTCCGTCTCTAGTGACCTCGCTGTCAGTCAGACGACAACCCATAATAATAAACATAGTAACCGTGTAAATATAATTATGAATAACTACCCAATGATTTGTAACTATCCGTCATTTACAACTTACTGTGAAATTAAAACAATGGACTTTCAGTAAGACGCGAAACAATGTAAATACGAGGGTGAGTCAAATGAAAACCTTAAATAGTTTATTTTTTGTCGTACAATTTGCTGAAGAGAGAATATGTAAAACTACATCACGTTACCACGCTGAAATTCTGCCGCGCAATACAAGTGCTCCAGTGCTTATTTAGTGAACTGATACCCCGACGAAAAAGAAATTTTTTCGGCGTTGCGTGGCGCACGCACCTCCTCCTGCACCTCTTCGCTGTACTTGAACCGTGAATCACCACATCATACTTCCCTGATGAATTGCAATGAGTTTAATCACGTCATTATAAAAAAGAAGAAAAGTTCACCGCTACTCCCTTTTTATCCATGTCGGCAGCCGGGTTTCTTTCAGAAAAAAATCCCCGACCCCCCCGGTATATTGCAATTTGAGGCGATTGGAAGAGGGGGAGGGGAGTAAAATTCATTATGCCAGCCGCATTTAAATGAATAAACATTTAATGTTAAAAAAATAATATTTAAGATCACATATCTCTGGAGTGCAATTCTCTGTTGACTGTTTTAGTCCACGTTCAAAGATCACCTATTCTCTTTTGTCTTTTATTGGCATAACGCTCCAGAATTCTGCGTAAGAATTCTTCACTTGAATCTCTTCTCTTTCACTAGAAACCGCCATGCAATGATCAAGAGTGAACTATCCTTTAGTAATTATTCTGTTCACAGCACTAAACGACCTTTCGACTATGGCTGTTGATATTGGTACGGTCAGTATTTGCACACACTCTTTTTTTTCCCTTCATCGTAAACAATAGATAACTGAATAATTTAGTTTAATGTTCATTCATTGTCATTCACATTTGAGGCAAAAGAATTCAAAAGACTACAGGTCTTTTTACAAATGATCGTGGTCAACGTCATGTAAATACCGGCAGTGTGTGTTAACATTTTAATCGTATCATCACAATCAGCATTTTAAAAGAGTCACATATTAACACACGCTGCCAGTATTTACATGGCGTAGACCAATATCATTGGCGGGGCCGCGGTGGTGTAGGGGTAAGACTACTGGCCTCACACCTAGGCGAATCGAGTTCGATTCCCGGATTTTCGCATCTGGAAATCGTGCCGGACGATGCCGTTGGTCGGCGGGTTTCCTCGGGGATGTCTTGTTTCCCCCACCCTTGCATTCCGGCGCTGCTCCATACGCGCCTTACTTCACCCTCATCGGTTCTCAAGACCTCGACGTCAAGAGCCACCCAGATCTCTCCACTCCATTCCAGCAATATCATTTGCAAGCAGATCTGAAGTCCTTTTTAACTTTTGGCCTCAAATGTGAACGATACTATATCACCATCATACCATATTTTTCAGTCTTCTATTGATTATGATGTACTGAAATATGCTAGTGTAAAAATATCGATTGTACCAATCTCAACATCCCCAGTTGAAAGAGCCTATAGTGTGTATAGTTGCGGGCCGCGGCTCGTTAAGGCATATTTAATATTGATATTGCAGCCTCGCGGCTGGGCGCCATATTGTAAAGTTCCGCCCTTGTTACGTTTACGTTATATTAAAAATATTACAGGCTCACATGTGGGCGCCATGTTGTTAACGTTCCCGCGGGCTAGTAACGATATATTAATGCAAGCCGCACAGGTGGGCGCCATGTTGTTAACGTTCGGCACTTGTTACATTGCGGAATGTTTACGTTGCCACGGCTTGCCCTCGACTAGATCAGAAGGTAGAAACACAGTTTCAGAGTATTTTGTTCTATACTTTATTTATCATTAGAATGACACAGTTCACATACGAATGTCCAGTATGCAGAGTACGAACCGTTCAGAGATGAATATACAAGTACAGACCAGCGCCACAGTGGTTTACCGTTTATTAATGTCTCAAAACTTGCATCGCAAGACTAAGTTACGAAGGCAGGAGGGATGTTCGTTCCCTCCTGGCACCCTAACGACCCCCCACACCGGCGGAAATAAGTTGATAGACTTTAGGTTAAGTTGAAAAGAA
>NQII01002028.1:18564-65356 GCA_002778355.1 Clitarchus hookeri
TTATCGACTGCTGCGCCGTCAACAGAAACTAACCTCTAGTCCAACAAAAACTTGTTGACGTTGCCTGAAAATGCACTGGAGGAACTAAAACTGTCGACGCATTCAACATCCCGATAAACTAACCTCTCGTTTCGTATAACATTTGTTGACGCATTAAAACTGCGCCGAAGGAACTAAAACTTGTCGACGTTGCCTGATCCACAGAAACGAACTAATCTAATTAATGCTGACGCTTACCCAAAAAACCAAAGTTCGAAACGAAACACAACCAGACTCCTGATAAAACGTAACACAGCAAACGTCTGCCCATTAACCTGCAAACGCACACGTCTGCCTGATAAACACGGGAAACGAGCCACCACGGCTTTAAACTTGAACCCGATAAAATTTACGAAGCTTTCCAAAGCTTCAATACACACGAAAGAATTTTACACCCGAGTCCCGAAAAATTACGAATATTGCGTCATTACAAGTGCTGTGAACAAAATAATGACTACTGAGAAACAGGCAAGAAGATAGTTTACTGGATGAACTGCATTTAATTTCTAAAATAATAATTGGCTGTACGTAAGGTTATTTGTCACATCACATATGCTAAACAATTAGACTGTTGTTGGAATTTCCCTGGAGCGAGATGGCGGAGAGGGTATTTTAAAATTCTACCAGGAGGATAGCGTCAGAGAGAAACCCTGGCCGACAGTGAAGGCGCCATCTTAAGAGGGACCAGTCCCCGCCATCTTGGATTTTCATTGTTTTTGCCATAAGTTACATTTAAGAATGTTTAACGAAATTTTTCCCACGAAATTGCATAAATAATAGCTCCTGAAGCTTAATCGAATTAATGCATCTCTACTGTCTTCATTAATTTTTGACAAGTGACTCCCGGCCAGAAATAATTAGTTTTTCCTTGCGGGCGGTTACAGGAATGATGCTGCAAGATTACTCAAGCAATAAATGTTTTATAGCAGGTGGAAAGGAATGCCCTATGGCTTGTAAAATGCCAAAATAAAATACAAAGTTTGTGATGCAAGTTACGGCGAACAATTCTGTAAATCCAAGATGGCGGGGACCGATCCCCCTTAATACTACTGTTGCATCCTCGAGTAGCGTGGCAGCTTCGTTCTGCCAGTTGTTTATTCGTCCCACTATGGCACTTTTGTACTATGTTACCGGACATTCTAAGCGTGTTACGATTTTCTTTATCGGATTTTTAAGGTTTTCATTTTACTCACTATCACAATATTCACAACTCACTGCCAACATTACTACAGATACGTCAGTCAGTATGTAATTAAAAATATATGCTTACACGGGTAGGTGATTTTCCAAAATGCGGACTCAAAGTGTTTCGTAAGTCCGGAACAAGCTGTATGCTGCAGCTTCCTGACTAATTTAAGAACTTTACAGGCAGCGTGGCTGTTTATAAGAAACAGCAGAGGACAGCAGAGGGTGAGGTGCAGTTGGCAGCAGTGGAAGAGGCCTGGCGGAAGGAGACGAATGGAGCGGCCGACCTCGCCTCGATGAAGTCATCACGGAGACGTAATGACGGCTTGCAGTCGGCCAGACGGCGGCCGCGGGCTGCGGAATCACAACAGGTGCTGGACACCAGGTGAGTGACGGGAACGTCGATCCCTCTAGGGAGGCACGAGCCTTCCGCACACGCGAACTGCCACTCGACGGAGAAGCTAGACGGCCACCACACTCCGGTGTACAGTGATACTGTGCACGGGACTTATGTAGCCGGCAAGTCAGTCGCCGAGAGGTGGTCCAAACCAGTTACAATACCAGCTCTGTTTTACTTTACGCAACGAGTTTTATCAGGAACGTTATGTATTGGTCAAGGGTTTGAAAATTTGAGAGGTTCATATAGTGAGTATTATCGGCACTTGTCTGGAAAGGAACTATNGTTTTATCAGGAACGTTATGTATTGGTCAAGGGTTTGAAAATTTGAGAGGTTCATATAGTGAGTATTATCGGCACTCGTCTGGAAAGGAACTAAAAACATTTGAGAGGAACTGACCCATTTGGGATGATCTCCAGAATGCAAATCAGACGTGTTTACCGCATGGCGAAAGACTGTCGATGGGTCTAGCCTGGACTGTAAATGCACTGTTTGATCAATAATCAAGGGCTGCACAAAGAAGAGTTATCATTATCTGCTCTTCTATCAAAATCCGTTCTGCTTGTACACGTTGCACGCAACGGAACTGCTAAAAAAAAATATATATATATTTGCAATTGTTAGTCCATAGTTACCTGTCAAAACAAGAAATTTGATAATTTTTGGAGAGATAAGGTAAGATAAAAACAAATTCACCAAAATTTAAAATATTTGTGGAATGCATAACATTATTCTACTACAAGACATATTTCGAAATATTAGATTTATGTTAAATTTATTACTACATTAAATTTAAAACATTTTCTGTGCAGGAATTTAACATGAATTAATGTGGCGCATTATCCTTTTCCTACTACTCTAAACTGTAAATTTTACGAAGTTAGTAATTACAACACAAATTAAACTAGAAAAATTAAAATTAATAATCATGTTTATGTAATTATCTCAGTTGAAGGTAACCCGTTGGGCTGGCCATGATGCGGCCAACGCGTCGGAAAGCAGGTTCCTCTCGGCGAGGCTGTGCCACCACAGTAGTGGGAGCGAATATGTTTGAGCGTACTAGGGAGTCATTAGTTGCCTAAGTGCCATTTGATTAACCTGGGAAGGGGTCTCGGAGAGAGGCACACTAATTGTCGGCACCCTTTAACGTTGGAAACAGATCATCCCCCTCCACCCTCGTCCCAGGAAGCTGTGTTGGGGTTGGCTGTTGCTTGTGGGGGCACCCTTTCGGTGGAAAAAACTCCCAAGCGACATTTGCCGGACTTTTAAATTTTTCGAGGAAGTCTGGAGGGCGAAAGGCTAGGGGCGCGGAAAGGGAATTGTAGAGTTGGACCAGGAGTGTTGAAGAGTCGGTCAGTCCTTAGTTCGCAACCCGCAGAGGGCAGTTAGATGTAATTATATGTTAGTTGCATAATGAGTAATTACATAATAGTAATTGTGAAATGAGTAATTGCATAACAATTAATTACGAATACCTATAGTAGTACATATACCAAGAGTAAGTACAAGTAACGAGACTAAGAACATGTAACAAGAGAGTAATCAAACACTAAGTACACATGTTCACTCATCGGCTGCCGAAACTCAACTGACGAGATTGGTGAGACGCTCCTAGGTTCGAGTTCCCTCAAAGATATGTAGGGGTAAGTAATGCATAATGAGTAACTGAGCAATGAGTAATTGCATTATGAGTAATTGCATAATGAATAAGTACACATACAAAGAGTAATTACATATACCGAGAATAACTATGTACAGAGAGTAATTACACAGTCATTACATACAAAGTACACATCCTACCCCAACCACTGCTCAAATGCAACTGAGCTGTGAATCGCTTATATTTTTGTGTTATATATCCACCATGTTGGTTGGTTTCGATTCCTACAATAGGTAAGTGAAGCATAATTATATTTATACTGGTCTACTACCTGATTCGATTCCCATCGAGGATAATTAAACCGTAAATATATTTGTACAGTACAAGCCCTAGGCTCGAATCCCTTCGAGGGCAAGGAAAAGATAAATAAAGTTATACTCACTTAAACTTTTTTTCGATTCCCATCGAAGATAATTCAACAGTAAGTACATTTACACAGGAATCGTAGCAAAGTTTAGGTAAGTATAAATATATTTATATTTTCCTTACCCTTGATGGAATTCTTATAATATTAACCATTATTATAATAGCATTAGTTTGGATCGATTTTGAGAATCTTACGAATATTGTTATACATTTTTCAATTCCTACAACTCATTTCATTCGTAATTTAAGACTCCCGCCTAACTGGTCTTTGAAATGAGTTGCAGTGTGTTTGAAATACTCGGTTTGTATGAAACTATTAAAAGTGCATCCAATGCGCTGATATAAGAAAAGAACACACACATCAGACGAGAGCTGTACAGTGTTTTCAAGACGTCGCACACATTAGAAACACAATTCCAGAACACTCTAACATGGCTAAGAACGGCTTTTTTAAAAGTGCCGTATCTCAAAATATACTCGTCAGATACACTCACAACGACTCAAGGGTTCTGCCTTGAACCTTCCTGCAGAATTTCCCCCAATAAAATAACAGGGTCACCGCTAAAAGTCCCATAGGTACAAGCAGTGCGACGAGAACGCTGCGCGCCAATTGAAGGCCTTGCGTTTAGCGGCGATGGCGCACTTGATGCCCGTGGCAGTGTCACCCTTATCGTTTTCGCGCTTCTCGGCTCCCAGATGCGAGANGTCACCGCTAAAAGTCCCATAGGTACAAGCAGTGCGACGAGAACGCTGCGCGCCAATTGAAGGCCTTGCGTTTAGCGGCGATGGCGCACTTGATGCGCGTGGCAGTGTCACCCTTATCGTTTTCGCGCTTCTCGGCTCCCAGATGCGAGAAAAATGCCAGGTAGGCGGGAGCCTTAAGAAGTTGTTTTCCTCAGTTGCAATCCATTTTTTTCGGCCTTTTATTTCATAGTACAATTATGAAAGATGGATTATCTTAAAATTGCGGAAAATAATTTTAGTCGCTTGAATAACAGTGCTCGGGTGAGGTGGCCACCTCACTTCACCCTCATCGGCTCTGAAGACCTCGTTATTAAGAGCTACCCGAACCTCTCTACTGCACTCCAGANCCACCTCACTTCACCCTCATCGGCTCTGAAGACCTCGTTATTAAGAGCTACCCGAACCTCTCTACTGCACTCCAGATTGGAAAATCAAATGCTCCGCACTTACAGACGCTAGAGAGTAATCAATCGACCGATGCACGTTTTACCTCAGCAGATCTGAGTTTCAACTTCCTGGACGAGGACGCGATGAAGGAAGGCAGGAATTAGTATTCATCGCGGCCGGCCGCAGATTATCTCGACACTGCCATTCGCCGACTTGCCGACAAGCCTGCTAATTTACCGGTATTTACGTCTCCCCCTGCCCCCTCGACCTCCGGGAGCCTCACGCATCTCCGAGTGCCAACTTCTGTTGCCGGGAGATTGCGAACGGACCCTAACGAGCGTACCGACCGACCGCTAATCATACCGGGGTCCACCACTCGGGCAGCGCACGCAAGGTATGTAAATACAGCATCTCTCCTCGCTTCCATCTCCCCGCCTGTAACTAGTAGCATTACGCGATCACCCTGATACCACCACCAAACCCCACAATTATATTTTCTTTGCTAATTACGTGTTCTCATTTTACAAAAATTTTACACGGGTGATAGTTTCAGGGGTGTCCTCTCTGAAACAGCGAGTGGCCAATTCGCGTATAGGTAACTGTGACAGGAACAAAAGAACCACATCAATGCGCAATAAGTTTGTTACTGTTATACCTGAGGTAGACCAGGTAACAGTTACCAGTCAATATACATTTGTATTAATTATAATATTGGAAACCGCCGGTCAGACTGAATTTACGTACCGGATGTCTCAAATAAATGTTTACACTTTTGGCAAGTTAATAACAGAGAAAGNGCCGGTCAGACTGAATTTACGTACCGGATGTCTCAAATAAATGTTTACACTTTTGGCAAGTTAATAACAGAGAAACTAATAGAGACAGTCGTAACCATTCTAACAGTGTACAACGCTAAGTTGAAATTGGTTAAATGGCATCTATGATATAGTGTATTAATCTAAAATGTTTATATTGCCACCATTTTCAAATTAATTTTCCGACCCACCTAAAACATGTCACTTTACGTTACTTAACGTACTACTACTTGATTGCCAAGTTTGATAGGAATCGATTGATAGTTTTCCCGATATTTGACGTAAAATATTTATTTTTTTCTTGTGTATCTATTTTACAAAATGTCGGATAAAAGAGTTTATGTATAGACACATCTGATGCTTATAATAAATGCTATCAACTTATCAAGTTTGGTTGAAATTGGTCATGTCCAACAATTTGTATTAGTTATACAAAAAAGTTTAGCAAGAATAAGTTGAGACATAACGTAAAAGCTTAATTTTTTTTACGTAGTGTTGTCTTTCACAATAGCTGACAACATTATCGCTTTCTAAATTCACTGCTTACATGATGCAACGTAATTTTTTGACTCGGGTTCAAATCTTACTCAAGTATAACATTTTTTAACGTTTTAAATGCCTTTTTTTATAGATAGTAAAACNTTGACTCGGGTTCAAATCTTACTCAAGTATAACATTTTTTAACGTTTTAAATGCCTTTTTTTATAGATAGTAAAACACACACACATAACGAAAATTAAATACCTTTTCATTATCTATTTTAATTTCAATTTGGAAGTACATAAAACTAACTAGGGAATAAACTGAGAGGTTACGCGAATTCACGGAACGTTTTGTGCAATTTACGGAGAGTCCTTTTTCGAAAAACAACGCATCCGTAATTTTACGGAGAGTTTACAAACTCCTCTGGATAACATTTTTACCAGTTCTTTACCTTAAAACGAAGGATTATTATTTTGTTAACTGTGCAGTTTGCAACACGCCGATTCTACTCGGGGGTGGTAGCGGAGAGGTTAAGGACCTCATTAGAGGTTCCTGTTGGCTGAGGGGCACGAGCAGGCCAGACACGCGCCGTCCAATGGCCGATCGGCCGGCTCCCCGCGGCCATCACAAAGCCCAACTTTAATAGAATCCTCGGCGGACTGGAAGAAGGCGCTCGCGGCGGCGGGCCGACCCGCCCGCCTTTGTCAGGCGGCGGGCGACCTGTAACGGCACGGGGGTCCCCGCGCTCCGCGAACATTACGCACGCAATCTGCTCCTCCGCATCTCGCGACCATTACCGTTCGGCCGCGACCTCTTTTATGTTATTTGTTCTCCTGCCGGAGTATTCATAATGAAATTAAACGCCGGTTTCCGCGGCCTTATAAGGCCCGGCGAGGGGTCACGCCGCTCCGGGTGGTCCTGCGATAACATACCGGCCGGCCACCCTCCGATGACGACTGCCGGGCGCAAGGATGTGTACCGGCCTTTCTGCGCGGCTGTTAGCCCGCGCTGCGGACGTCTCTCTTCACCGCTGCCTGGTACATCGTTTACCGAACACTTAATACGTCACTTTTTGGAAGTAGCAACAAGCTCATTAATAGCAAACGTCTTCCAACATATAATGTCTCGAACATCTATTTGACTAAGGTAATTAACACTAGTCACTGTACTGTTGTGCGGATGCCTGTAAAAGCAAACCTCCACAATTCCAGATCCATTATGTGCAGTCATTCCCTGCAGAGCGAATCTGTACATAAAGCTGAGAAGAATAAAGCTCTCTTCTGCTGTCGTAACTTGCTTGACGAAAACAGAATCATCTTTGGCAGCATCGCAATCAAAAGAACCTATATTCCGACACAACAGTACAGTGACTAGTGTCAATTACCTTAGTCAAATAGATGTTCGAGACATTATATGTTGGAAGACGTTTGCTATTAATGAGCTTGTTGCTACTTCCAATTCTGTTATTTCTATTTCTCCGTCTCCAGTATTTTGAAGATTTCAGGTAACTAAACTGCAGCGATATAAAATATTAGACGCGCTATTGACGGTATGGACCCTGGGGACATGTTCCTAAACATACTCTAATTCTAAGTGCTAAGTGTGCGTCTAGATGCGTCTCAGGGCTAGGCCCCATGCGCCTACAGGGGAGGGAATCCGTGCAAGGAGGCATGCATCGCGGCAAACAGAGATTGGGTAGCCATAACTACAGCTTGGGGCCATGACTATCTCCCTAGGTGTGCCTATAGGTAACCCACAACTAAGAAGATAAAGAGGCACAGATNACAGCTTGGGGCCATGACTATCTCCCTAGGTGTGCCTATAGGTAACCCACAACTAAGAAGATAAAGAGGCACAGAGACCGTAAAAATCGTTTCAAATGGAATTAATTCAAAATTATTGCATGCGTTAATAGAAAATGCTACAGGAGGCAGTTATGTATAGGCTATTCACGGTAACGTGAGCACTTTTTGAAGCCCTCTCATTTGGAATAATAGTCAATAAATATATTGTATTGTAGTCTTAGACGTTAACCNATGCCTGTAAAAGCAAACCTCCACAATTCCAGATCCATTATGTGCAGTCATTCCCTGCAGAGCGAATCTGTACATGAAGCTGAGAATAATAAAGCTCTCTTCTGCTGTCGTAACTTGCTTGACGAAAACAGAATCATCTTTGGCAGCATCACAATCAAAATAACCTATATTCCGACACAACAGTACAGTGACTAGTGTCAATTACCTTAGTCAAATAGATGTTCGAGACATTATATGTTGGAAGACGTTTGCTATTAATGAGTTTGTTGCTACTTCCAATTCTGTTATTTCTATTTCTCCGTCTCCAGTATTTTGAAGGTTTGAGGTAACTAAACTGCAGCGATATAAAATATTAGACGCGCTATTGACGGTATGGACCCTGGGGACATGTTCATAAACATACTCTAATTCTAAGTGCTAAGTGTGCGTCTAGATGCGTCTCAGGGCTAGGCCCCATGCGCCTACAGGGGAGGGAATCCGTGCAAGGAGGCATGCATCGCGGCAAACAGAGATTGGGTAGCCATAACTACAGCTTGGGGCCATGACTATCTCCCTAGGTGTGCCTATAGGTAACCCACAACTAAGAAGATAAAGAGGCACAGATACCGTAAAAATCGTTTCAAAAGGAATTAATTCAAAATTATTGCATGCGTTAATAGAAAATGCTACAGGAGGCAGTTATGTATAGGCTATTCACGGTAAAGTGAGCACTTTTTGAAGCCCTCTAATTTGGAATAATAGTCAATAAATATATTGTATTGTAGTCTTAGACGTTAACCTACGAGTCCGGTGAAATGGGACATAGTATTTCCGAGGTAGCGATGACATTTAGATGTTCACGTACGACCATTTCACGAGTGTACCGTGAATATCGGGAATCCGCTAAAACATCACATCTTCGACATCGCTGCGGCCAAAAAAAAAAATCGTGAAAGAAAGGGACAAACGACGACTGACGAGAATCATTAAACGTGACAGACGTGCAACCCTTTCTCAAATTGGCGCAAATTGGATTTGTGGACTGCCCTGCAGGATTCATGGTGTGAATCGCCTCCTGCACACCTTCAGGCATTAGTCGAGTCCATGCCACGTTGTCTTGCGGCACTTCTGCGTGCTCGGGGGCCCTACACGATATTAGGCAGGTGTACAAAATTTTTTGGCTCTTCAGTNGTCTTGCGGCACTTCTGCGTGCTCGGGGGCCCTACACGATATTAGGCAGGTGTACAAAATTTTTTGGCTCTTCAGTGTAAATTTGCAGCTCTCTGAAGAATGTATAAGTGAAGTAATTGTAAACTAGCAGACTGTGTTTCCCTTGTAACGCCGCGTGTCACTGCACATCTGTAATTGAAACTGACAGGTAGTGCAGCCCAGCGACAAAACATTGCTTGACAGCTTTCTCAGGACAGAAACGTAGAAAAGTGACGCGAGACAAGTTGAGAAAATCAAATGTCAAGAGAGCGGAGCACAGGTGTTTACTTTTATTGCTATTACCACTGTTCCAAGAAGTGTAGCTCCTTCTTCGTTTCTTTTTGTACCTGCGAGACTTGAGAGTAAAAGGTATTAACGTAACAAAATGGAGATGTTGAAATGTACATGTTCAAGCTATTTTAGCTTTTAAAGATTTACGTAGGAGTAAAATAGCAACATAACTTCATTTCAACAGTTTTTACGCGGAAAATTGAAAGAGGCAATTTATTTTTGCAGTGTGAACTCAGAGTAGATAAATATATATATATAAAGTCTGTTCACTGTAAAGTGAGCACTGTTTAAAGCCTTGCCAAAGATATACTTTTATGCACATTCCGTATACTTGCGCTATATGTAAAATTAACATTGTCACGGGCTTGGTCACATTATTCATGCGTCGGTCAAATAAAACTGAAATAATTATAAAAGTAAATATTTTTCAATGTTACTAATTCATACACCTATATGCAGTAAATATACAGAAAGTAAAACAGATATTTCAGCATTCTCAAATGTTTTCCTAATAATTTTAATTCAGCGTTAAGACAGAGAACTACTTTCTCTCCATAGCNTATTTCAGCATTCTCAAATGTTTTCCTAATAATTTTAATTCAGCGTTAAGACAGAGAACTACTTTCTCTCCATAGTTACTAGCTTTAGAGGGAGCGTGTCAGTCAGTGTGCCTGTTAAAATACACGCAGGCGTGGGCAGTGCATTTTTCAACGATTGATTTCGAAAAAGTTCACTTTATCAAGAACAAACTTTAAGCGAAATGGTGAGGCGGTTAGTTTGACGTAAGAATACTGGACGGTTTATAACTGCGTGGCATTTACTTCCAAGTGCGGTGGAATACACACACTGTGCTTGTTACTTAAATGGCTATACTTATTAAAAAATGTGGTTAAAGGATAAAAAAATAGCCGAAAGCAAAGAGTAACTAGAGCTTCAAAAGTGCTCACTCTACCGTGAACAGCCTCACTGTGAACTCTGGAAAAACAAACATTGTAATCACAAGCACACCGAAATTCCGTAACACAGTGACTTCCCTAACTGTTATGCATGTTTCATGCCTTGGAAACCAACTGAATTAATACTGTGGCAATAAAGGAACTTGTATTTATCGTCACTTAAAAATAGAAAGGAGGGGTTTTTTAACACTAGTAATAATATATTATTGTATACTTTCAATTTTTGTGCCATTGCCGTGAAGTATATTCGGTTTCAGTACAGATTTTTGTACTTGTTGCTTTTATTAATTCATTCAGGTAATTATATTTTGTAAACCAAAATTTGCATTTTTACTACCCTTAATATTCGTTTTAATGTTCAGTATGATTTTTGAGTCGTATTTCGTATGCGTAAATTCATATTCAGTTTTCCTGTACATTAGTTTACTTTCCGTTTCTTTAGTTTCTTTCGACAACTAATCATAATACGACCAAAATAATGACCACATTCCCAGAAATACTTATTTTTCTGAAGTGTCATATGATAATAATTTGTTCTCTCCAAAATTACGGTTTCGATTCACGTAGATAGCAGGTTTGTAACAAGGGTAACTGACTTCAGAAAACATTGACAGATTTAAGAAAATATTGCTGTTACTTTTATTTTTTGTTAAGTTGCTTTTAACGTTTCATTTCCTTGAATTTCCGCATAGTTACTGCTGAGTGCATATGCTATTAAATAGCGATAACGGAGATGCATGGNGTAACAAGGGTAACTGACTTCAGAAAACATTGACAGATTTAAGAAAATATTGCTGTTACTTTTATTTTTTGTTAAGTTGCTTTCAACGTTTCATTTCCTTGAATTTCCGCATAGTTACTGCTGAGTGCATATGCTATTAAATAGCGATAACGGAGATGCATGGCACAATGGCTGCATGATCGTACCTTTCAAGGGGTCCGCCTACCTGACGTTTGAGTTTGAACTGTGTTGTAGTGTGTTTGAAATACACGTTTTACTACGAAAAAATTTAATGTGCGTCCAATGTACTCATATACGAAAAGAATACATATTTCGGACGAGCCCCCCTGTGTGCTTTCAAGACGCCACGCACATTAAAAACACCATATCAGAGCACTCCTACATAGCTAAAAGCGACTTTTGCAAAGCACTGTACCACAAAATATAAACGTCAGAAATTTAAAAACGTACACAATTGCCCTGTATTGATTGAAACTTGCTGCAGTCTTTCCACCAATAAAATAATATAGCCACCACCTTAAGTCCCATAGGTACACGCATCACGACTAGGACTCTGTACGCCAATTGAAAGCGCTTAGTGACGATTTCGCACTTGTGGTGTGTAACAGTGTGGCCCTTATCGCTCCCACGCTTCTCGGCCTCAAACGCGGAAAACATCTCCAGGTATGCGGGACCCTTAACTCCTTTAGTATGGTTCGCCATTCCTTCTATTACCCTGTCGTTTAAAGTTTTGCGGCGTTGTTTACGTTGAATTGTATAATTCTTGGTGCGTTGAAGCCTTTTCAGTACAATCACGGTTGGAATATTCAGAGCGTGCATCACAGCAGGCCTGACTCAGCTGCCGTATAACATCTGCGTTTGCGTGTGCGCACGCTATCGCTATACATAGAAGTATAAAGGGAAGAACAATATCAGATTAGCACTCCAGTTTACGATGACAAGCGGTAGGTCGCTTCGAGTCATCAGCTGACAGCATTTCTGTGCACCTCCAATATGCTATAAGAGTGTACAGTGCGCTCGTTCTCGAATGATTTCTCGACTTTTTCCCCAGTGACGATGGAGGACAAAGCGACGAAGTTTCTTGTTAATAGCGGAAGGTTGGTCCTATTTGGACGGAACGGAGATTTGTGCTTAGTGCTTATCATTAAAGCTATTTCAAAATGGTCGTAAAAAGGAATCCCCAATGCAGCTTTGAAAGAATTATCAATTAATTGCTCAACAACGTTGAACACTATGACCCTTCATTAACACTTTACCTCCCTTACTGTTCGTTCGGAAATGATCCACGTGCAATGATGCTGCATAATCTTCCGAGTCCTGGCAGACTGCATCACTCTTTGACGGGAATGCAATGGACGCTCTTAATATATTCTGTCGTGTTTAATCACGTTCACTCTTTGATTTTTGAGTGCCAAGAGAGAGGCATTTATTCTGATCTACCGGAAACTTACATCAACTGAAAGCACACGTGTATCCGTGGTCTACTCAATGTTCGAACATGGAACTACACGGCTCGAAGTTAGAACAACAGAAACTTCGACCACGTAATTAGCCTAAACCACAATATGGTAAAGATATGAATAAAAAAGGTAATGCTTTTATTCAAATATAATTAAATCATTTCCCGAATTAAGGAATGCATAGAGATTAGTGATACAAATTGGACGTTGGGTGGAGTTCCGTNCTCGAAGTTAGCACAACAGAAACTTTGACCACTTAATTAGCCTAAACCACAATATGGTAAAAATATGAATAAAAAAGGTAGTGCTTTTATTCAAATATAATCAAATCATTTCCCGAATTAAGGAATGAATAGGGATTAGTAATACAAATTGGACGTTGGGTTGAGTTCCATTGAACCCAGGATCCTGTACCTAGAAACAGCAGGCAGCTGTGGGTATCTATCCAGACGGCATAGGTCAATGTCTCTCCAGAGGTGTTATGTCAACTTGTGTGATCGATGTCACGGCGAGTTGGTGCACTTCGTCGGGCTAGAAGAGGGTCTACACGATACTAGACCCGCATCCCACGACTTTGGCACGTCAGTCTATACGGTGGACGGGAAGGGTCGATAATCTCAGACTGTTGTACAGTGAACTGGAACTACTGAAGCACAGTGAGTAAGTTTGAAGTCTCAACCGAAACAGCACGCGATCTTCGTGAAGTAGCTNATGCGGGACCCTTAACTCCTTTAGTATGGTTCGCCATTCCTTCTATTACCCTGTCGTTTAAAGTTTTGCGGCGTTATTTACGTTGAATTGTATCATTCTTCGTGCGTTGAAGCCTTTAGAGTACAATCACTGTTAGAATATTCAGAGCGTGCATCACAGCAGGCCTGACTCAGCTGCCGTATAACATCTGCGTTTGTGGGTGCGCGCGCTCACGCCATACACGGGAGTAGAGAGGGAAGAACAATATCAGATTACCACTCCAGTTTACGATGCCAAGCGGTAAGTCACTTCGAGTCATCAGCTTACAGCATTTCTGCGCACCTCCAAAATGCTAGAAGTGTGTGCAATACGCTCGTTCTCGAATGACTACTCTCGACTTTTTCCCCGGTGACGATGGAGGACAAAGCGACAAAGTTTCTTGTTAATAGCGGAAGGTTGCTCTTATTAAGACGGAACGGAGATTTGTGCTTAGTGCTTATCATTAAAGCTATTTCAAAATGGTCGTAAAAAGGAATCCCCAATGCAGCTTTTAAAGAATTATCAATTAATTGTTCAACAACGTTGAACACTATGACCCTTCATTAACACTTTACCTCCCTTACTGTTCGTTCGGAAATGATCCACGTGCAATGATGCTGCATAATCTTCCGAGTCCTGGCAGACTGCATCACTCATTTGACGGGAATGCAATGGACGCTCTTAATATATTCTATCGTGTTTACTCAAATTCGCTCTTTGATTTTTGAGTGTCCAGAGAGAGGCATCTATTCTGATCTACCGGAAACTTACATCAACTGAAAGCACACGTGTATCCGTGGTCTACTCAATGTTCGAACATGGAACTACGCGGCTCGAAGTTAGCACAACAGAAACTTTGACCACTTAATTAGCCTAAACCACAATATGGTAAAAATATGAATAAAAAAGGTAGTGCTTTTATTCAAATATAATCAAATCATTTCCCGAATTAAGGAATGAATAGGGATTAGTAATACAAATTGGACGTTGGGTTGAGTTCCATTGAACCCAGGATCCTGTACCTAGAAACAGCAGGCAGCTGTGGGTATCTATCCAGACGGCATAGGTCAATGTCTCTCCAGAGGTGTTATGTCAACTTGTGTGATCGATGTCACGGCGAGTTGGTGCACTTCGTCGGGCTAGAAGAGGGTCTACACGATACTAGACCCGCATCCCACGACTTTGGCACGTCAGTCTATACGGTGGAAGGGAAGGGTCGATAATCTCAGACTGTTGTACAGCGAACTGGAACTACTGAAGCACAGTGAGTAAGTTTGAAGTCTCAACCGAAACAGCACGCGATCTTCGTGAAGTAGCTTGACCTTCGAAGGCGGTTCCTCAAAGGCATTTTACACACCGCCCAGCGACAACAAAAGGAAGCAGACGCGCGCGTTGTATCCTGCCGGCCTCTTTGTTGGTCGCTAATGAATTCGTCTCGGTTCCCGGGAAGCGTCTGACGTGCACTTTATTGCCACTCGCTCGAAGGAACATTGCGACCGACAACAACTACATCGGCGGAGAAGATGCCACGCGAGCCTGTCCAGACGACGAAAGAGAGATGAGACACCTGTTACACCGCCAAATTATCCACACAACTAGTTAAAAAAAAAAATATAAAAAAAATAAATAAATTATATATATATATTAGTGATGTCTTTGGCACTGTATCTTTGCCCCTTCCTTCATTTCATTTTTCTTCACGACAACGATGACAGCAAAAAAGAACGATAACTGCCAAATGCCCGGACTGGGGCTGGGACATTTATAATACGAAATGTGGAACACGCGTGTTCACCAATCTCTAGACTGAGATGACATTTTTCACTATAAAGTATATGAAGGTATTTCAAATATGTGAAGTTTAATGTGTGTTTAACAAGATGCGATACGAGCTCAGCCTTTATAACTTTACAACATATCACGAGACGGCCACTTCAGTAAATAGCTAATAAAATATCATTTAAGTTAATTTAGTATGGAAAGGAAAGCGAATGTGTAGAACCTCCATGTATAGACAACTTATTTAAACTTGCAGACATTTGAAAACACTGGCCTTCTACAAGGCGAGAGACTTGAAAAGAGAATAGTTTTGACAAGTAAACAAATCTGTATTTTATAAAATCGTGGGAAAGTATTATCAAAATCAAGCCACCATTTTTATTATTCGTCCTTCTCGCGTCAAAAAATTTCAACTTTTTTTAAGTTGATACTTCTTTTCTGTGCTCATTAAAGTTTTTAATTGTGCGTCGAACAATGCACACATCAAAGTCATCCAAAACTAGTTTACTGCTACTCGTATTTCGTTATCTTCCTCGTGTCCATACTTATTTATCTGTTAGTTATGATACATTCATATTGTCGCCACCGATTTCCCTGTCGCAACTTCTGCTCGTTTCGTGGCATTTTCAATGGGATAATTGTGTATTCCAGAAACTCTTTCGTTATCAAAAAAGTAATTATGAATATTACCGATAATTTCCCGGCCTTCGTTTAGAATAGTAGGAGGTTTTTTTTTTTAAACATGCCAAGACGTACTCTTTAGTGAACGCCTCCCGCAAGACTGACGTGTTCGATTTACATATGCTCAGACTATACAGTAGAAATCGCCCTTCCTCCCTGAGATAGGTCAAGACCAGTGACCTCATTATTTACAGATATTTTGTTGACTTTGCAGAGTTATACTTTGTAAAACATATCCATTGTATTTCAAAAATAGTTGATTGACGATTTTTTACACTTGGGAAGGAAATATTAAAATGGTAGAAGATGACGTGAAACGATGGCGCTTTCAGCAAACAAACAAGTAAAACATCCCATCTGAAGAGAGTGCTGGACAGATGTGAGTAATTCCACGACAGCAGCGATGACGTCATCCCACCGGCGTGCTAAATGACCCTGACACCGGCGCTAAGCGGCGTCCGCGCCAAACAGTTTACGAGTCCCCGATAATGTTACGAGCGGGCCCGTTAATAAAGGATAATAACATAATTCACGTGGCAATGAAGTCATGATAGGTCATTCGTCGCACCTCCCCGGATCGCTAACAGCAGGGGAAGGTAGAGCAGAGCCGACTAGAGGATAATAGACAAGAAGAAACGTTCTCTTCCTCTCCTCTGTACTTCCCTCGCGGTCTGCGTGTCTGCCTCCCTCGGTGTTCGCGGCTGGGTGTGTGTTGTAACAAGATAGGATCGCGGGTGAGCCTACAGGGTTAAAAGCGACGCTGGAACAATATCCGTGAATATTAAGATGGCGCAGATTGCGGAGGTTTGCGGAGGGGGGCTCACGAAAGGCGATGGGGGCACGGTACCCGCCAACCGGCCGGCGCGATACACCAGCAGTACCCCGGGTACTAGGTACCTACCCGCCACTCCTAGCGTCCGAGCAACAGCGGCTCAAGCGAATGCGATACACACGAACTCCCGGCAAGGTACCACTTCCACGCGAGAAAACCTGGCCGGGGCTGTCACCAACGACGTTGAGTCGAGTTGACAGGTTCGGGCGGCTCTTAACAACGAGGTCTTGAGAGCCGAATGAGTGTGCTGTTTGCTGAATACCGCCACACGAACTTGTCTGAAGACCTGGCAACGAGCGATGTAGTCGCCTTCGGTGCGACACACTTTGTGGCTGATTCTCCCCTCCTTCACAGTCCTCCACACCGCTTTACGTCGCGAGGAAAATCTGGAAACGTCACATGCAAGTTGATGGCTTGTTCGGGATTAAAACCATATAGTTTTTAGTGGTTCGCAGACAACCGTAAGTTTTTCAGGTAGAAAGTAGTTTGTACTTTCACTATGACATATTGTTTCCGTTTCACAGAGATGCGCTCATTTTATGATAAATTTATCTATCTAGCCGCAGCCAGAAAAAAAAAATACAAGTTACATCGTTCGAATAAATATATATACTTGGAAATATTCTCTGGGTAAAGTCCTTTTATCCTCGCAACGTTTTCGGGTCTCTTGTCATGGCTATAAAAATAAAAATAAACAAGTTTTCACGTTGATCTCCCGAGTTATCAACATTCAGGTAGAAAAATTGCAGATAGGATAATAACTATGTGCATGCTCCCACGAACTCCACAAACAGTCTTAAAGATGGTAAGTGTATCTAAGGACGATGTTCTATTTGGAAATACATATTGTATAAGACGGACAGAACTATTTAAGTGTGATGGCGATAAAGAGCTCTGCAATAACAACAATGAAACAAATAATGAAAATAAATTCTACGTCTCGGACGCTATATATCACAAAGAAAACAGTGACCATACAACGTTAATGACTGTATATGGACGTAAACGTAAGTTTGGCTTTAAATATCATTGAAATTACTGGCAAACTATGTATATTATCAGTTACTGATTGAGTCCTTGCAGTTCACCCCGCGTTGCTTGGTTATATTAGCAGTAACCAGCTGAAATGTGTGACATGAACCACCAACAAATGGCATTGGTTCACAAAACAGGTTTTGTAGTGATTGCCTGCATTTACTGGCGTTGAATTATTTACACGTTTGTGTGCACAAGAAATGAAAGAGTTAACATTAGTCTCTCTTATTCTAAAATTCTAAAAGAGCGGCTACTAGTTTTGAATAAGATTACGTGACATAACTGTTTTCCATAACCCACTGCTATCATAACTGTAGCTATGCTAGTCAGTCTGTTTACATGATTCATATTAATTTTTATTTTGGACGTCAACGTCCCCACTGTGACGAAGTTTCTCTTACGCATATTTGGTTTTCCTTCCTTCTCAAAATTTTTAGTTTTCCCAAATTTTTTGGCGTAAATAATTTCGAACAATCTCCATTATTTCGATTTTGTAGAGTAGACCGCTGGTCTACGGCGCCAGAGATTTTCTACCAGCTGCGACAGAGCTCGAATGTTGTCAGTTAAGGACTGTAAGATGTGTTTTCTTTTGATTACTGTACACACACTTCTTCTTTAAAATTTTTTAACTACATAAAATTACTGTGCTAGCCTTCCTTATATTTCAACTTTTTTTGTATAGGCTGTTGACGGTTAAATGAGCACTTTTGAAAGGACTGTTTAAGATATACTTTTTTATATACTTATTTTCTCATTTTTTATTCTCCCGCCATACGTAAGTTTTACATTGCCATGAGCCTAATGATTTATTCATGCGCCAGTCAAATAAACACGTGAAATTTCTGAGAACCGAAATGTGTAAACATTTCGCTTTCTAATATGTATAAAACAGAAAAAAAAACACAAATCTAATTTGCTATAAATTTAAACGTTACCGTACATTCGCAATAAAACTTCAAATAGGAACTATCAAGTTAACTGAGACCCTGCATGCCAATCTGCACAATTAACGGGCTGTAAATTTTTTTTCTCAACGTTTGATTTCAAAAGTTCTCCGTTTACCGCGAACAGCTTATAAGTGCGAAGTGTCAAACACGAAGAGATACGTTGCATGCCGACGAACACTCGGCAAACAGCAGGTCCTCGGTTTAAAAACCAGTTCCGGTTACTCACACTTAATACTACACTTCACGTTTCTTGCGGTTTCGTCCTCGTTCCAGCTCTGATTAAGTCGGTTTAGACCGAGCCCACCAGAAAGCTATTAGGGGTGCTTTTTGTTCGGCGACGTTAACAAGCGATGTTCGGTTCCGCGAACGTATCATTTGGGAGCGAGGTAAAGCACGCGTCGGTAATTGGTAATGGGACACGCTGTGTAATCTCGGCTGCAGGAAGGGCGAGAAGGATCAACTTCACGTTCGTTGCTCCCTGGTCGTGGGCCGAAGGAACCTGTTCCGATAACCGCCCCCCTCCCCTTACCCCTTCACACGGGCCAACCCCAGCAACCCCCTTCCCTTGTCCGGCTGGCAAAGCGCTGCCGCGCGTGTTATTAGACAATTTCCACGTCTCGTGAGAGAGGTGGCATTACCGCAGCACTGTAAATCAATTTGTTTCGCACCCCACGTGTTATTTATCATGNGTACTTGTGAATAGGGCCGCTATTCCCGGCCGTGAGTTGGGCAGAGAAGGCCACCGCCCACGATTTGTCGTTTAGGGTGGACTCCTGTGATTCGCCCCAAGGCACTGGTTGGTTTGTGTTGAACTTGGCCCTGCTTAAAATAAGGCTTTCTGCTCACAGTATCCACGCATAAACAGCGAGGTGTTCTCCCGGATCCACCCTAGTTCGGCTACCTGGAATAAAATGATACCGTTCACAAGTGCACTGCAGATTGAACTCGTAAAGTCGTCGCCGTTTTCCAAGTGTCAGCAGTAGCTTGTCTGGAGTGTGATCGCAAGGCGACACAATCTAAAACGGTCGGTGGCTGTGGAGGGAGCGTGTAATTTGTTTCAAAATCCACTTGGTGTAAAAGTCACATAACCTAAAAGCCACCTGACTGAAACTGTAGCACAGAAAGTCACTTGAGTGTATTCACGTGGTCTAAAAACAAATTGGTCCAAATCACTTGGCCGAACATTTACTTGACCTCAACTCATTTGTACTAAAGGAACCGCGGTTGACGCGGTGGTCAGAGACCTCGCCTGTCACCAAGGCCAACAGGGTTCGATTCCCGGTGGGGTCGCTCCCGGTTTTCGCACGGAAGGATCGAGTCGGACGATGCCGCTGGCCGGTGGGTTTTCTCGGGGATCTCCCGTTTCCCCCGCCCTTGCTTTCCGGCGCTGCTCCATACTCACCTGGCTTCACCTTCATTGGCTCTCAAGATGCCAATTTTAACAGCTACCCACAACTCTCCACTCCAGTCAATGTGTACGAAATTGCATACGAACTCATGTAAATTATCCATATTTATTTGACCTGAAGGTCACCTCGCCTAAAAGTAATTTGAACCGATGATATTTTATTTGACCAAAGCTCATTTGACAAGAAAGTTACTTTCAGGTCAAATTATTAATTTTTTTTTGCTAAATGACGTGTACCCACTGCGGACACCATATTGATAAGGTTCTTTGATGACGGTGTTTCCCAGTAATGGTTTCCGTAACACATTATGCAAGTTCCTCCTGATTAGCTGGCATCCAAGCTGAAGCGCCAGTCACTGTGACATTTACCGCTTGGCAATACGAATTTCTTAACAGCTCTGGTAAGTGGGACTGAGGAAGTCGAATTCATGAGATTTTGAATGAAGAGAAAGTATGCCTACCGGGGATGCATACATAATCATGGACACAACGATTCAGTGCCACATATGTTGTCTGAATATGTGACAGAAAGAACTTGTGACTTCATAAATCCAAAATGATAACCGCTATGTCTACTAACATTGGCTTGTGTGTTGCACTTGTTTTTCGAGTGGTTCTGTGGAATATTTCATTAATGCGTATATTTATAAATAAAGCTCATTAAGACAACAGAAAAAATCGTGATTAAATTGCTGGCATCTCTAACCCATTTCGATATTTATACTTATATCTATCTACCAACGTACCTTATCAGAAATTTTAGAATTTATTCTTCTTAGTATTAGGTTTGAAATAATAACTACAACTTTCTGTTTGAAATATTTGTTGACGTTAGAAAGAAGCAATTATCATTGTACAGGTCATCTTCCTAGACGTCAAGTTTATTTTCAGTAGTGTATAACTGTTTTTGTTACAGATCTCTTTGTCGTTATCACGCTTGAATAGTTCTGACCGCTTTAAATATAGGGCATTTCCAAGTAGAACATCGTCATTCGATACATGCACACATTACCATACTGAATGAAGTACGGAGTTAAACTGAACCAACTTCCACTTGCAGACCTAACAATTGCCAAGCGGAAAATAGCTGCACGTGAATACTTACGTACCGAGTCAAATCACGTTCGCGTAAAGGCGATTTCATGTCGTCCACCGTGGAGCAAGCTTTCTAAATCACTGTCGCACGTGATGTATTGCATCGTGATGGGAGGAGGATTTCCCGCTCACGTTGAGCCCAAAGCGCTGTGATTTAAGGACGCCGCATGACAAAATAATTAATTATTACTTATTTTTGCCAAACACTGTTCACGTGTGAGGTCACTTCAAGCCATATTTTAAAAGCATAACTGCCCGTCAGATATAATTTTACTGATTTTTAAAAACCGATTTTCATAATAGGTTAATTTTCAGAAATAACACAAATAGAACTTAAAAAGTGCTATGAACTCACTCATTGCAAACTGTAAAAATGTTCTGTAATTTTACAAAAGATTCTTTTGAAATTAGTTGCCAAGAATATTTTTGTAATACTACAAATCAATTAGAGTAAATCTTAAGAAACATTCATGTGGAATGTGTTAAATTAATGTTGAATTTTAACAATCAATTACTGTAAAATTCAAATTTATTATAAACACGTAGATACATAAACATTTTAGTATGTTACGTATTGCAATGTGTTGTAAAGATACAATATTTCAGCAGAAAAATTACAAGAAAACCTTTGGAAACTAGTAACCAAACAATATTTTTGTAATACGTGCAAACATTTTTACAGTGTATCTACATAATGACATANTTTTCGAGTGGTTCTGTGGAATATTTCATTAATGCGTATATTTATAAATAAAGCTCATTAAGACAACAGAAAAAAATCGTGATTAAATTGCTGGCATCTCTAACCCATTTCGATATTTATACTTATATCTATCTACCAACGTACCTNAAAAAATCGTGATTAAATTGCTGGCATCTCTAACCCATTTCGATATTTATACTTATATCTATCTACCAACGTACCTTATCAGAAATTTTAGAATTTATTCTTCTTAGTATTAGGTTTGAAATAATAACTACAACTTTCTGTTTGAAATATTTGTTGACGTTAGAAAGAAGCAATTATCATTGTACAGGTCATCTTCCTAGACGTCAAGTTTATTTTCAGTAGTGTATAACTGTTTTTGTTACAGATCTCTTTGTCGTTATCACGCTTGAATAGTTCTGACCGCTTTAAATATAGGGCATTTCGNAACTGTTTTTGTTACAGATCTCTTTGTCGTTATCACGCTTGAATAGTTCTGACCGCTTTAAATATAGGGCATTTCGAAGTAGAACATCGTCATTCGATACATGCACACATTACCATGCTGAATGAAGTACGGAGTTAAACTGAACCAACTTCCACTTGCAGACCTAACAATTGCCAAGCGGAAAATAGCTGCACGTGAATACTTACGTACCGAGTCAAATCACGTTCGCGTAAAGGCGATTGGATGTCGTCCACCGTGGAGCAAGCTTTCTAAATCACTGTCGCACGTGATGTATTGCATCGTGATGGGAGGAGGATTTCCCGCTCACGTTGAGCCCAAAGCGCTGTGATTTAAGGACGCCGCATGACAAAATAATTAATTATTACTTATTTTTGCCAAACACTGTTCACGTGTGAGGTCACTTCAAGCCATATTTTAAAAGCATAATTGCCCGTCAGATATAATTTTACTGATTTTTAAAAACCGATTTTCATAATAGGTTAATTTTCAGAAATAACACAAATAGAACTTAAAAAGTGCTATGAACTCACTCATTGCAAACTGTAAAAATGTTCTGTAATTTTACAAAAGATTCTTTTGAAATTAGTTGCCAAGAATATTTTTGTAATACTACAAATCAATTAGAGTAAATCTTAAGAAACATTCATGTGGAATGTGTTAAATTAATGTTGAATTTTAACAATCAATTACTGTAAAATTCAAATTTATTATAAACACGTAGATACATAAAAATTTTAGTATGTTACGTATTGCAATGTGTTGTAAAGATACAATATTTCAGCAGAAAAATTACAAGAAAATCTTTGGAAACTAGTAACCAAACAATATTTTTGTAATACGTGCAAACATTTTTACAGTGTATCTACATAATGACATAAAAAGCACAAACGAATATTTTTTAATTAATTGGTTGAAAAAAAATTGCTTGATTTTTTTTTAAATTTTGAAGCTCTCATTTTTTTTTTTTTTTGCAAAATGACTTAGGTTAAGTTCATCTTAAAATGACTCTCAGGGTTTCCTTGCGTAATATTTTTGCGTGCATTTCAAAAATGGCAAAATTGTGAATTTGAGTTGCAAATAATACGAAATATAAATTTTCGTAGTAAACGTCATCACTTGCAATGTTCACAAGTTGAACACTAGCTGCCACAAATATAAATAACCCGTTTTTTAATTAACCAGCATCCTTAAATTGAAGACCACTGTCCGTCACAAACCAGGCCATACCAAGACGCACCAGACGGGTAGCTGCAGCGCGAATCACCTTCTTCATATTGTTAGTTCGCAACTTCACCTTGCTGGCAGTGACTTTTGAAACATGCCCATGCCAGTAACTGCGAATACTGGCTGTTTTATAT
Source organism: Clitarchus hookeri (assembly GCA_002778355.1). Lineage (NCBI taxonomy): Eukaryota > Metazoa > Arthropoda > Insecta > Phasmatodea > Phasmatidae > Clitarchus > Clitarchus hookeri. The sequence continues at coordinate 42,354 of NQII01002028.1, forward strand.
ACAGTAACACGGGCAGCGAATTAGGGGAAGTATTCACATCTCATTACGAGTACAGTTATCAAAACTGGCGGCCATTGAAACAGTTTTCTTCTTTTTTACTACATAGGCTTCTGGAATCTGACTTCTTGTTTCTAGAAGGGGCAAATGTCAAAGTATTTGTGACCATACCCAAGTTCATTTCAATCTTGTCACATTCTCTCTCTCTCTCTCTCTCTGTGTTGTATGTTTGCATTTAAATAAAATTATTTCTACTGCAATATTGTTCGGGGAAATACGTAAATATCCATACGCTGTTCACGGTAAAATGAGAACTCTTGGGGTCCCTAGTTACTTTTTAATTTCAGCCATTTTTTCATCCTTTAACAAATTTTTAAAATAAATATTGCCATGCAAGTAATAAACACAGTGTGTGTATTCCACCACACTCAGAATACAATATATTTATTGACTATTATTCCAAATGAGAGGGCTTTCAAGAGTGCTCACTTTACCGTTAATATACTATATAAATGAAATATATTTTAACTTTTTCAGACCCACTTTAATTTACGGTCTCAGGCATTGCAAACAAAAAACATTGATCTTGCGTGCCGTACTAAGTTGCCACAACATATGTTTTGTTGTCACAGCCAATGAGGCGTAGGTCACGTGTTCGGCTACAGTAAAATGGATCAATTATTGCCTAGACCAGTAAGACTGTTTGCGAATCATGTACCCACAGATACGATCATCGNTACAGTAAAATGGATCAATTATTGCCTAGACCAGTAAGACTGTTTGCGAATCATGTACCCACAGATACGATCATCGATCATTGAGCCTCGCAGTGTACAGTATAGATCACAAATTACCTACATATGCATAATATTCACAATTGTGACAACTGGGTCCGAATGGGTTAATAAGAATTAAAGAAGTAGTTTATCAGTATATTCGAATGTTTATTACAAACTGAAGTATGGCCCATTCGAGGTTACTTCACACTTTGCCGAAGCCCTGTTGAAGTTCTTCCAGGATATTCCTCCGCCTCATGCAAACAGATCTTAACCAAGTTTAGAAAATTATACCAAAGGGACAACGCACCGCTTTTGTGCGCACTCAATGTAATAGTATTTCGCATTATAACTATTTATTACTAGGCATTACCAACACACACATCTTCTCACTGTTTTATTCATATTAATTAAAAATGAAATATTATATTTAATTGATATTAAATAAATTATATGTAAATTTAACCAAAAATAATTCACTTTAATTTTAACACAAGTATAAAATGCTTGTGATACATGGCATATTTAGGAAATAAAAAAATACGTCGTACATGGGGTGATTTTTTTAAAGGTTTAATTCGAAAAGTAGGAAGAAACCGCGAATAGAGTATAGTGACCGATCAAAGCCTATCAACACAGGGGGCGACACTGCTGTTGGCGGGAAAGTGCGAGGGAGGGGCAGGCTACCGTCCTCTTGCCCCCTCGCCGTACTTGGTGCCAACGACTGGAGTAATAATTGACGTAGCATAACACTTACAGAGTCACACTTACCACTATCATTCATTCCAATCATCAGGTCCGTGGCAATACTGATTGTGTCGGAAGGATACATAACATGAAGAAATAAGAGTGCAATTAAAGCTTTAAAATTTTTTACGCTAACCAAGAACCTAATGATTGGGCACATCTCAAGCCCAATGTAATCTTACATGCTGTTTGGTCTGCATCACTTCCCTTGCCCGTCCCGACTGTGCGAGCGAAGGAGTGCGAGAAGGCCACTCTAGTAACCTGAGAGCGCGCGGAGATTTTCAAAGGCATACCGCCGCGCGTACCGTTGCTACCAGATAATCCTGTAGTGACTCAGCGCTGCTGGCATTGGGTCATTTGAATTTCTGAGGTTATATTTGAAAGAATGTTCTGGCTATTGCCGTAGCCTCTCTTAGCGAGACTCGGGGTGCGGGGAAGCTAGTAGATCGGGCCGGCAAGACTACTTCAGCCACGACGGGCCTCCGAGCCGACAGTTTAGAGTTTGGAGGATTGTGCGACTTTAAGCGACAGGTGTGCAAAGTTAGCGAAGCGACGAGTCAGCAGAGAGACGAGTGGTTACGAAAGTAACCAGCGAGAGTGAAGTCTGCGGACTGCGAGCATCGGTGGAGTGGAGAGAGAGAGAAATAGTGAGAGAGCGAAATAGAGAGAGAGCGAGATAGAGAGAGAGAGAGAGAGAGAGAGTGGCGGGCGGTACCACTGAACTGGGTGCGTGGGTGACAGACATTTGGAATTATGGAAATAGACAGATTTAATATGTGTAATTAATGAGTGTGAATTAGTTGACTAACCAATACAGAGACTTTGATAACGACTTCAATAATTAGAATTGAGATAGACATCAAATATTCCGTTCACTGAGAATAACAAGAGGAATAGCGGAGTTAGATAAGTAGTTTAATGTGTGAATATGAATAAATTANAGAGAGAGAGAGAGAGAGAGAGAGTGGCGGGCGGTACCACTGAACTGGGTGCGTGGGTGACAGACATTTGGAATTATGGAAATAGACAGATTTAATATGTGTAATTAATGAGTGTGAATTAGTTGACTAACCAATACAGAAACTTTGATAACGACTTCAATAATTAGAATTGAGATACTGAGAATAACAAGAGGAATAGCGGAGTTAGATAAGTAGTTTAATGTGTAAATATGAATAAATTAATTACATTCAGTTATTTTATTTTTATTTATACCTCTATCCCTCACGAGCTCCGTTACTCCCNAATATGAATAAATTAATTACATTCAGTTATTTTATTTTTATTTATACCTCTATCCCTCACGAGCTCCGTTACTCCCCGCTCCTCTGGCGTCTTGGTAAAGTAAATTTTTCACTCGGGCGGCTATTACGGACTTATTTTGACTCCCATTAACTTATTACGCTCACCACTCTCCTCAACGTCGTCCCCAGGACCAATAACCAGGGAGTTTATACTCTCTTTGCTAAATAATTATTTTTAATTATTGTTAAGAGTGAGTCAATGTTTTATATTGGATTTGTATTTTTTTTCCAGTTGTAAGTTTTACTTTCTAATTTTGAAGAGAAAATATTTTAAAATTATATGACATGAAAAAATGTTACACTTCGTGCCTGTAGGCCAAGGCAGCTAGGAGATGACGCTCTGGGCGAGTCCATAGTAGTAATGACGCAGGGGTGTTGAGGCAAATAGAAATAAGGTTACTTATACCTGGAATAAAACGTTCGCGACACATTTATTAAAACTATACCCTTTGTATTATCCAGATGTTTACTCCATAAATCCAATATTTCCAAATTAAAAAAGTCTTGAATTTGAAAAAAAAAAAAAAAATAAATTATATTAAAGACAACTTTAAAAATTTTGACTTTGGTTTGGCGCCCCTTATGAGCCAGTGCCCCAAGTCGCCTGGCCCATTGATAAAGTTACTTCTACTCAGGTTGGGAAGGACAGTGTTAAAAGTTTGGCAACTTAAAAGTTTCGCCACTAGGTAAGCGCTAGTGTTGAATGTGCACCAGAATTTTCTCTATTTTCAGCGTTAAAAACAGGATAATTGCAATAATCATAAATCAGATACAAAATAACTACATAATCAAGTTAAATCTTTCACTTTTATCATTCGCCTAGCTTAAAATTTTAATAAAGAGTGACCTCTTTGGAGCACTGCGCACCTAGCGGCAGAAATTTTCCCTATGGAAAACTTTCCCATAAGAAAACTCGTTTTGTTCCTAACCTGATTAGAATTAAACTTACCCTTCAGCCGCCTCTGAGCGCACACTTCAGGCGAGACGGGTTAGGAGTATGGTTAGCTGTATACGTATTTATAGCCACAACGGGTAAGTGAACGGAGTTTTCTGATGGGAAAATCCTTGACCCACCCGCGGCGAGTCAACACCAGAAAAGCCAATCATATAGCACCCGTGCCATGCGAATGTGTACGCTGCACTTCAACACCACAGAACACCTGAGAATACATAACTGAAACAACCCCTTCTACAGCGAACTTCCGCGGCACATGCCAGCAAAATGGCGTCGCCAGCCAGCAACATGGCAGCCCTCGAGCTCCATATCGCTAAGATGGCTTCTATAATCCATTCACGGTTACTTCACACTTTTCTGAAGCCCTCCTAGAGTTCTACTTCAATGATATTCCTCCGCCTCATATGAAAATTAAGCTTAACGAAGTATAGAAAATTACACTTAAGGACGACGCACCGAATTTGTGCGCACTTGGCTGTAATGATAGTTTGCATGAGAACTATTTCTTACTAGGTGCTACCAACACACATGTTTTCTCACTTTTTTTCTTCGTATTTATTATTAATTAATGATTAAAATGTATTAATAAAATGCAGGTTAACTTCGATATAACAAAAAATAACATACTTTAATGTTAACAGACGTATAAAACGCTTGTGATACATGGCACATTNTTAACTTCGATATAACAAAAAATAACATACTTTAATGTTAACAGACGTATAAAACGCTTGTGATACATGGCACATTTAGGACATTACTGAACACGCCATACATGGGGTGATTCAAAAAGTGTGAAGAAACCGCAAATATGCCATACCCAGATTTTTCGGATTACAATAGCGAGTAACACCAATACAAACAGAACTGAGCTAAAAAATTGGTTTCTAATGAGCTATTTCTTACTTCGTTGTTTTTTTAAACAAAATAAACTAATTCCAGCTGCCACCAATCATAGAATTGACAAAATAATAAACTATTCGTTGCCAACTTTATTGTATTAGGTTAGTCAGTATTTCAATTTGAATATAAGCAGCTTTCAGCCGGAGTCACAATAAAATTTTTAACTGTATCGGATGTCGTCCTCAATGTCCTGTGAATGTTGAAGTGTGAGGTTTGTTTGGCACTAGAAAAGGAAAATATTTCAATTCTTGTGAAAGAAAGTTAGATATTTCTTTTGCTTATTACTAAATGAACTAGTAGCGTGTTAAACAATATGTTTGTATTTTAGAAAACAAAACTTTCCAGTAATTCTGAGCGTATCGACGTTTCTTGTTAACAGGCCGTAATATCCGCCAAACCTTTTTTTTTTTCCCTCTAAAACATTCTGTGTTGAAATATTTTTCATAATTTATATAGTTTTTCGAATATTCCGGGAAACTTATTAAACGGGAACATTATTACAACCGGATTACAACGCATATATAACTATGTTCATATAACTACTTTTAAAGAGAACATAGAATGTCTACAGAATGACTGTGTTACTAAGTTTATAAATTGTCGAAATGTGGCTGCTTATGTGTAAGTATAAATAAATGGCAAAAATGCACAGCAACAGAAACTGACGAAGGACTACAACATGTACGAGTAACGTGTTTGGACAAGCGTATTACTTGGCAATAGTCACAAGTCCTACAAGTACTTCCTTTTGTACAAAATTAAAAATAATGGTTGTACAAAATACTTGACATTTGACCTGCTGAAATAACGTTTAGACTGCACACGCAAGTCTAAAGATGTTATTTTCTCCCAGAAAATTTGAGTTTCGGCTTTGCGTCGTATTTTTAGTTATTCTAGAAGATATGTTTCACCGGAATCGACGTACGACCGGAAGTAAATAAAAAGATTTAAGTTAGTTGCATGCGGGCAAAACTTTGGCATTCGTACACTTGGGCAAATGTNGACCGGAAGTAAATAAAAAGATTTAAGTTAGTTGCATGCGGGCAAAACTTTGGCATTCGTACACTTGGGCAAATGTGCGTGACCTGTTCCCAAACATTAAAAATTAATAAATTACGCTTTATTTTTATGGAAGCAAAACGGGAGTTGTATATATACGCCTAACTGCGCGTTGCAGTCAGTCATACTCTGAAGTTTTGGCTAATTCGTATGGAAATGACCATTTTAAACGCTGGCGATGCTAAACGACTGGGAATGAACTACAAACTGGTTCCTTGGAGCTTCAGTATGCTCTCGACGATACAAGACATCGACGAACCCATTCCATTACGTGACCGAGATTAGTTANGACCGGAAGTAAATAAAAAGATTTAAGTTAGTTGCATGCGGGCAAAACTTTGGCATTCGTACACTTGGGCAAATGCGCGTGACCTGTTCCCAAACATTAAAAATAAATAAATTACGCTTTATTTTTATGGAAGCAAAACGGGAGTTGTATATATACGCCTAACTGCGCGTTGCAGTCAGTCATACTCTGAAGTTTTGGCTAATTCGTATGGAAATGACCATTTTAAACGCTGGCGATGCTAAACGACTGGGAATGAACTACAAACTGGTTCCTTGGAGCTTCAGTATGCTNTCTGGCGATGCTAAACGACTGGGAATGAACTACAAACTGGATCCTTGGAGCTTCAGTATGCTCTCGACGATACAAGACATCGACGAACCCATTCCATTACGTGACCGAGATTAGTTANTCCTTGGAGCTTCAGTATGCTCTCGACGATACAAGACATCGACGAACCCATTCCATTACGTGACCGAGATTAGTTACTTTTTTTTTGCAGATATCCAGATCTCCATTTTTAATCACCGTAGCAATGTTCACTGATGTATCTTAACAGTTCCCATTAAGAGGGCGAAATAAATTAAGTGGTGAATGTCCTCAGGACTTAATCTCGTGGAACGTTGGTAAACCTGGACTCACTCTGCCGGTTCGGCGGTGGATTCCCAAATACCGCGCTGTTTATGAGACTGCCAGGCTTCTGCCGACAGACCTGGCAGCCAACTCCAACTGTTTAGCGCCGGGGTAGCCATTACTTTGACACGTTCTGCGAGGAAGACGTGCCCACCGCATGCGACGGCGTAGAACACATTACACAACTCATTGCGGTAGAAGTTGGGAAGACCATAACCGTGCTGCAATGCGCCGCCTTAATTAACAGCCGAGAACCGGACAGAATGCTAATTTTTATTCACTTATTATTTCTATTTTTTTAAAAATGATTTACTGTCATATTCTCGACGAAAATAAATGTTTACAAAACTGCGTTTTCGTGTGTCGAAGTATGCTACCAGTCAAACAATATCGTCTTCACAGCCGACTTCTACCAAGTAAGGCTGAGATCACAGCAGTCGTTACGTGCTCGAAGCACAAAGTAAGAATATTCAAGAAACGAGTAGGAAAGTACTGTATATTGCTTGCGTGTATGCTGGCAACAACCGTATAAGTGTTGTTATAAATTTAGACTTAAACGTACAATTTTTTTTTTGGAATATAAGAATCATAAAAGCACACTTTAAAAAACTATATTGTTTTAAATGAACAAAATTGTGTTTGATTAAACTGATGAACTTTATTGCCCTGGCCCTTTACTTTGATGGTTCAGGCCATACTCGGAATGTGAACAANGTTTGATTAAACTGATGAACTTTATTGCCCTGGCCCTTTACTTTGATGGTTCAGGCCATACTCGGAATGTGAACAAAGGACTACTCCTCTCACAAGTCGGCATGAAGAAAGTAAAGTGGCGATGCTTGGAATTAGGGTTAGAGTTGCGCAGTTACTCGTCAAAAATGCCCAGATATGCGCAGCCCGTTATACTATCGCTGCTTCTGCAGTTAGCGTTCTCTGCAGTGCATTGTTATACTCTTGTGAGAACATCGTGTGTTGCTTGTCTGATTAAATCTGCACATTCCTTTAGTTAGGCGACGGCGCCAATAATGCGAGCTAGTAATTCATCTCGCGTAGCCACCTTTCTTTTGTACATTTCCATTTTCATCCAACGCCATAAATAAAGCTGTAACCGGGTCAGGTATGGAGATCGCGGTGGTCAGTTAATGGGACCACCACGACCAATCTGTCGATTAGGAAACGTACAGTCGATATGTTGCTTCACAAGTCTTGTAGACTGCGGCCAAGGAAATGTCACAAGTCGTTCCTGTGATAGACGTCGCAAGAATTGCACATAACTGTGCTCTGCCATTCGATGTTATAAAGTAACGGGGCCATTCAACATGTCGTTAATCTTACATCGATAGAGAAACGAACTTGGAAATTTGTTTCCATTGTAGCACGTGGATTCTCTTGCGACCATCGGTGACTTTTTATTGTATTGCTGAATCTATCCTGGCTGAATGTGACTTCATCAGTAAACAGCAATGTTGAAAGCACTTTACGAATGACAATCAGCAACCGAATTCAAGAATTTCACTGTCGCTTATATGATGATTTTGTACAGGCTGTAGTAGGGTAAAAGCCCTCAATCATGTGGTGTTATCCATACATGTGTCAGTGAAACACCGATATGTGCAGAAAGACTACGCGTGCTAGCTGTATGACTATGCTGAACCATGTCAAGAATGTCTTTGTCGTGCTGCACATTTCGTGAGCGTCACCATTCCGACGTCAAATTAGCAAAGGAAAGCTTATCACTTACAGTACATGTAATGTGTTGTATACTCCGAAAAACACTCTACGATCTGGAACTCGATTTGTAGAAAAGCGGCGACAGTAATTGCAACAGCAGAAGGCGCATTACCACCGCAGAAGCCATAAATATGCAGCATACCTGCATATTCTGTGTGCGAATAAATTTACGGCATTTTTAGCAAACTAGTCAACATTCAGAACAGAAAACTGAACCACTTCTACAAGTTACAACATGCAACCAAAAATTAACACCCAAAATGCGGAGCACAATGGGAGTAGAGGGATGTAGTGCACGCTATATGGTGGGAGTGATTATAATATTGCACGTAATTTTATGGTTCGAGATATAGGACATATTGCGCAACGCATGCTGGAAGGTATGGGATGTATTGTGCACCACATGGTGGGCAGGATGGGACGTTTTGTGCACCACATGATGGGATGGACGGGACATATCGCATGTCGAATGGTGGAAGGGATGGGTCGTATTGCATGCCACACTGTGGTAGGGATGATATGTATTGCGTGCCACATGGTGGGGGAGACGGGAAGCATTGTGTGCCACGTGGAGGAGAGACAGGATGTATTACGCACCACATGGTGGAGGGGATGGTATGTATTGCATGCTGCATGGTGAGAGGGACAGGATGTNGACAGGATGTATTACGCACCACATGGTGGAGGGGATGGTATGTATTGCATGCTGCATGGTGAGAGGGACAGGATGTATTGTGTGTTGCATGGTGGGAGAGATGGGATTATTGCATGCCCCTGGGGGGAGGGGATGTATTGCACACCACATGGGGGAGGGATGGGACAAATGCACATCACGTGGTGGAAGGAATGGAATGTAGTCTGTTGCATACTGCATGGTGGGAGCACTTTTGATAGTNACAAATGCACATCACGTGGTGGAAGGAATGGAATGTAGTCTGTTGCATACTGCATGGTGGGAGCACTTTTGATAGCCCTGATCAAGATCTATTTTTCTGCCTGTTTTGTGTCTTTCCGCCTTATGTAAATTTAACATTGCGGTTGGCGCTCTCACTTTATTCATAGGTAAAATTAAGGAAAACTGTAAAGACTTTAGGAACGTAAATATGTTACAAANGTTGGCGCTCTCACTTTATTCATAGGTAAAATTAAGGAAAACTGTAAAGACTTTAGGAACGTAAATATGTTACAAATATAACAATTCTTATCCGTTCGGGCATAAAATAAGCATAAATTGAAGTAAATAAACTCAGTGTGCTTTAAATAAAATAATAATAAGTTAAATACAGCGTTAATTCATGGAACTACTTTTCCTGTTATGCTGCCAACTTGAATGAGAGCATGCTAGCTGGTATTTGCGTCGAAGAATATGCAGTTAAGGGCAGGGATTTTTTGTATGTTGATATTAATAGTGGTCAGGTACCCGTAAACTAGTTATAGTAGAAACTATTAAAGGTGCCTCCAATGTGTTTACCTAATTAAAAAAAAACACACATCAGAAGAGGACAGAATGGTACTTTCAAGATACTATGCATACTCTAAATATTATTTTGGAACCTTGAAACGTCGTTTGAAGCTGCTTCTTCAGACTACTGTATCTGAAAACATACTGCTACGATAGGAGCGAGACTACGTACGATATAAGCCTGTATTGAACTTTGCTACATACTTTCAACTAGTGCAATTTCCGGTTCACCGCTTGAAGTACCATAGGTAGATGCAATACGACAAAAAACTGAACGTCAGTTGAGAGCCTTGCGCGTTGCGGTGATGGCGCACGTGATGTGTGTATCAATCTGGCCCTTACCGCGCTCCCTCTTCACCATCAACGGCATTTCTCGCACTCAAACACGAAAATAGCTCCAGGAAGACGAGCACCTTAACCATAGGTCTCAGTTTCCCCTGAGATTTGACAAGATGTCGTGACCCCATGGAGGAAGCCGTAATAGAATGCATTGCTGGCAAAAGAGGGAATACCCCGAGAACACCCACCGGTTACTGGCGGAGCACGACCCGTTCCCCACACGTGGAACTCTGAACCTCAAGGTTCAGCTGTGGATGGAAAGCGAATCACCGTTGTGGGAAACCTTCGAGTTGAACGTACATACATCCATCACATGGCACAGTTTCCATATAGGGCAGCCATAAAAGCCTCTGTACTGTTAGTGTGGAGTAAGATTATAAAGAGCCCTGAAAACTTTAAATCGCCTTCATGGTTTAAAACAAAAATTCAAAACCTAATTACATTTCATTTTTTATGGTTGATAGAACTTTCAGCTTCTTTCTCTCTAAATTATTTAACGAGATAACATTTAAATAATTCTAATTCATATACCGGTGTTCACGAACAAATTATAATAAACACCAGAGTGGGGTAGATAAGTGCAAATTGAGCATATTTAATCAAGGAACCAATAGTCAAACGCCCATAGTTAACGCCCTAATGGCAGGGGCAATGTGCAGGGGCGGTTAGTCAATCACAATTACTAGGCTACAGGCAGTGCAATTAAATGACACGTTATTTACACATTTGGGCTGAAGGCATGGGGAAAGAGTGTCTGTTCTATGTCTCTGTTCATAATGTCTGTTTAAACTGTCCGCCACTGCCGGCCACTCAGGTGGTGCAGCACTGAAGCATGTTGCGACGCACACGTGCAAAGGCTTCCGGCGTAATGAGTTCATCCCTCGTGTCAAGTGCTGTGGTATACACCATCCATTTGCTGTCACCCCACAGCCAGAAGTCAGATGGTGTGATGTCAGGTGAGCGTGGTGGCTATGCTAACGGGCCTCCCCTACCTATCCACTGGTTCGGGAAGTGCATGTCGAGGAGCCTGTGAACCGCAATGGAGGAATGAAGCGGGGCCCCAACCTGCTGAAACCATATCGCCTCACGAGTATCTAAAGGAACTTCCTCCCAAGCATTCCGGTAACACGTCCTGAAGGAACAGTAGATACGTAGCCCCTCCGAGACTGCGACCGTGCGGTACTGAGCGGTGTTATCAGACAGCCAGGCCTGCGCACGGGCTGCTTACAATGCCACGTACACGAGGTTGCATACCCGCCCCTGCACATAGCCGCTGCCATTAGCGGGTTAACTATGGACGTTAGACTATCGGTTACTTGATTAAATATGATGATTTTGAAATTATCTACCCCCACTCTGGTATTTATTATCATTTGTTTGCGAACATCCGGTAATCCCGGTCCGCCCATTGTGATTTTGGTTTTCAATAATTTCCCAACATCACACCAGGCGAATGTTGAGATTATTCCTTACAACTGACCGTGGGTGATTCCTTCCCCCGTTCGTTTGTCTCTAAGTAACTTGCTTCGACCTCCAATGACCCCGCTGTCATATATATATATATATAAGTTATACGCTTAATATAGCCCCAAAATAAACTTTTGGCTATAATTGAAGGTATATGCTTATATTTAACGAAACTGCATAACTTGACACATTACAAATATTCAAAGAGTAATTCACAGTAAATAATTATTCCTGGNGATTCCTTCCCCCGTTCGTTTGTCTCTAAGTAACTTGCTTCGACCTCCAATGACCCCGCTGTCATATATATATATAAGTTATACGCTTAATATAGCCCCAAAATAAACTTTTGGCTATAATTGAAGGTATATGCTTATATTTAACGAAACTGCATAACTTGACACATTACAAATATTCAAAGAGTAATTCACAGTAAATAATTATTCCTTGAAGGAAAAATATATTTCTGACTGGATAATTAGCGTGGGTAATTATTTGCCTACCTGTTTTTTTTATCGCCAGGTTAATTCAACAACCAATTAACCCTATCACCGCATTTCCGAACAAAATTTGCGAGAATGAACTAGATTGCTCCTTTTGCTACAGTATCAGTTCAAAGAGAAGTGCAGAAGTTTGAGCGTTAACATCGTGGCTGGATGCCAAATCTTTGTGAAGCTTACCGGTGCTTGTAACACTTCAGCTTTGTATTTCTATAAGTGGGTTTAGCATAATCCTGCTACTGCTCCCCCTCCCCCCCAATAAACCTACGTGTCACTCCCGCCTTCTCGGGGCATTGTCCCCGGATGTCCTAACCTTGCCCGCTCATTGCGAAACTCGGGTGACGTAGGATATTTATGCGGGTGCTTAGCTTGTCAATTAAAATTGTCAGGAGCTTACGTGAACGACGAAAAGAAACGGGATATACTTGTGGTTGGCAAAACCAAACGCGCGTGTTGGAAATGCAGTGCCGCTTGATACGGATGCGAATTAACATACGAACTCCGACGTGACAACCTGAAGCTGTAAAGAGAGTTCAGCGGAATGATTGAGTCTTCAGATATCTCGACTCTCCTGCCCCTTGTAGCGCTGCAACCGAACGTGCTTCGCTGCTGGGAGGTTGACCACAACCGCAGGATGTACGTACAGCAAAATCTTTTTGACACACAGCATATTAGATAAAAATTAAATTCCATGACTTACAGAAATGTCTAATATGCCTTCCATACGATACTCTTCCCCCAATCAGGATGATATATTATATCATCCTAATTTATCAATTTTAAATGACTTTGTTTATATCTGTAACCAAAAATAGTAAAAAATATGTACTATAATCTAAACATATGTGACACTGCCAATAAAAAAAGTGTCTTTGAAACAGAATTGTGTAATATTATGTTATAATATGCGTCAACCAGGTTTAACGTTTTACAACTTGTCGACTTGAAAAGCCTGCATTTTTATCGGGTCCGTACCTTGACCAATTATTCGATTATTCTACAAATCACCAGACAAATAGTTTAAATACTTAGATCACATTTTAGTATAATGGCGGGAGAGTGACTAATCCTGTTGGACCTAGGAAAGTAATTATTTCTCTTACTTTTTGAAAAATTATACTTACATGAAGAACTGACTATTATTACAAATTCAATAATAGGTTTCATAAAAATTCGATTTAATTGTTTAAATTTTTTTAAGAAAATATTTTAAATGTGAGTTTTAGTAAAATTTTTAAGGGAAAACAGGGCAAAATAAAAGTTGGCTTAGTTTAACTTTAGCAGTTAAAAAAAATTAATTAAATTGGTTTAGGGTGCACAATAATGTATTAAAATATTGATACGCTTTGTTACTGAATATTTTCTTGCACCACACGTGCATTATACATTATAAACTAAAAATTGTTAAAATTGGTGCAAATCGGTGAATTTGACTGCAGAACTGTCGAAACTGCTCCACTAGAATAGTAAAAATATCTCCTGATTATTTAAGTTGCAGATATTCACTGATATAACAGTGATTTATACCGACTCCGAGTGAATTAGTTGGCCTAGTACAGAAACGTAAGCGCATTCTACTGATTTGCCAATAGGTAACAGTCTATTTGCCAAAGTTTCAGTAATAGTAATTCTCCTGGTACAAATTACTGATTCAGATTTAGAGAGTAGATTATTAAAAAATATTTATATATCAAAACTGCTGTTGCTTGAACAGTCCGAAGGCTGACAGGGACCACATACATCGGTGTGCTGACGGAAATCGTATCGCAATGCAGCGGCTCGGCAATATCATTTTTTTAAAACCCACCATATTTTACGTGACATAAATTTTTCTTCACATAGATTCAATAAGTTTTAAATAAATCAACAATTTTATTAAAATATTTTAACAGACCAGAAATCTTGATTTCTGAGACATGTTAATCCGTTTATTATTGTGCAATGCATGTCGCTTTCAGTTCAAAGTTTTCACGAAACATATGTGGTTATTTTAATATTGAAACAACTTAAATATGAAAATGTGGCAATAAGCACTTACAGGCGTCGAGACTCGTGACCAACAGACAAAGTGATTCCGAGGAACTATCTACCTTCTGTGAAACGAAAAAAAAGAATAGACATAAACGAATATGCAAAGAAACGCAACTGTGACGAAAATATAAGCACCCCGAGAAACTACACCATCTATCAGCAACGTCTGCCACGTTTCTTACGTGCCAAAAATCTAACTCGGATTAACCAAGGAAGACTACGGATCGTAGTGTTATGGTGCGCCACGTAAATTTATGTGTTTTTAATGGCTCACGCACTTATTTTCAAAATGATGGCCGTATAAATATCTCAGGTTAGTGAACCCTATCATTCGAAACGTTGAACGGATTACATTCAAAGTTGATGCTCTGAATTCTACCTCCGTGATGCAGTTGATTGTACGTTCGCTTAGTTTTACGTGTTTTTCTGAATTCGATTCCTGGGCGAGTAACTAATATATTTTAATGTCTTCGTACTGTTTCACATATTTCTGGTTTCATATCTAATGACATTGTTGTCATCAATGAGACGTCAACGCCTACCTGCCATCTAAACTTTTAAGAACTTCACTAACATTTATTTGCACCCACGTAGAGGAAAGTACGCTCATTAGTTATAAGTGACTTCTTGTTTTTAATAAGCTTTTAATATTTTCACTTCATATGAATAAAGTTAAAATTTCAAGCCTTTGAAGAATAGTTTAAAAACCTTTGTAGATAGCTGTTTGTTATCGTCTACATTGACAGTCCAACGCGCCACCCGCCCGACTCCGGAGTTCTTATTGCATTTATATAAATACTAACGAACTAGCCCGGATTCACCCAGGGACAATTGAGTTTTACAGTGATACACTAATAAATAAATTGGGAAAAGACAATTCATTTTTGTGTTTGTGAGAACAGAATTATAAAATTATAATGTGTTGGCCTAGGTTTTTAACTGATTACGGCAACCCAAAAGGAAGGAAATATTTTTTACCCGATAGCCATGAAGTAGGGTATTGTTTTTGGAGTGTATCTGTGCAACTATCACGTAGTTACCACATTTCTGCTTTCCAGCATTGATGTATGAAAATCAAAACGTGAGTTTCATCAAGTTGTAGCTTTAGAAAAAAGTGTACCTGGGTACTGCTTTTTGCGCTTGGCTGAGGGATCTTAATCGATCACCAAAGTTAAACAACGTTCCCAGCGGCACACATTTGGATGGGTGACCGTTTAGTGGCATAACATCTGAGCGCTTCCGGGCTTCGGAGGACACGTTAAATATTCGGTTCCGATTTTTATCGTTTGATAGCAGTCGTTAAGCCATTTCAGAGGTCCTTGAGCGGCCTGATAAACTCTGAAATCAGAGGAAAAAAATATTTCGGTCACGTTCCCAGCCGTTGCAGAATTAGGTTTCGTTGTTATTCCACAGAAACCGTACAATTTTCCGGGATAAAAAGTATCATATGTCCTATTCGAGGACCGAAAGTACCTACATACCAAATTTCATCAAAATTCGTTCAGCCCTTATGGAGCTGAGTGGTAACAAACATACACACACACACACAGACTCCCGCATTTATAATATTATAGTAGGATAGTAGGATACTTGTCGGATAAAAATAGTGTTGCCACTGTGGGTACCTGACTTTAATGGTAGAGGAAATACCAGTTATAGATATCCTTTCAATGCAAATTCCCCCCCCCCCCGTCTATCATTTCTACCGCCTCCTGCTTTACGTGCGGAAGTTGTCATTACATCGTCAGCGCATTCATCTGTGTTAATGGTATGCAGTGACCGCTCTTAACCGTACTAGGAAACATACAATGGCGGGGTGGAGAGAGTGGATGGACTTGGACGGCTCTTAATATCGAGGTTTTAAGAGTCGATGAGGGTGAAGCGAGGTCAGCGTGTAGAAGTGGTGGAATGAAATTGTGAGGATGATATAAAAAGAAAAAATGAAGAAATAACAAATGCTGAAACATTGGCTGGTGAGTTTTGTGACTGATTATCTTGCAAACGCCGGTTGTATGGAAATTGTGCCGTATATACGTAACGAAATTCGAGAGCTATGATAATCGTCAGCATGGCGCATCTGAACGTAAACAGGTCTGGAAAGAAACGACAATTTTTGTGAGCTGTATTAAAAAAAAATATTTTATGCAGAACAACCAAATGTATGTCCATCATAGGTATCTGTAAACTAAAATGTCAGTCAGAAACAATTATTTTACAAATACGGTACTCAAAAAAGCAACTGATATGCTTTACAAAAAAAAGTACTTTCTTTCTGGCACTACCAACATTCAATTTTTATCACTGTATATAATTTATACTGACTTCTAATAAACTATAATATGTATAGGACATTTATAGGAGAATTGAAACAAAAGTACTAATATTACAAAAAAATGTGATTTAAGTTACATTGTTCAGCGAAAAAATGTAGTGCAATTGTTTTTAAGAAACTAATAAAAACGTTATACTTGTGATTATTCAAAGATTTAATTCAAAATGTGTGAAGTAACCGTGATTGGTGTAAAGTTCGTTCAGTGACATATAGTTCTTTCTCTGAGTTATAGTTAGTTCCTGGTGTATAGTTCGTTCTTTGAAATGCTGTTCATTCACTGGTTCACAGCCTTGCTTCATTTCGCTTCATCTCGTCTTTCTCGCTTATTGATAACCTTCACAACAACATGTAGAACTAACATTGCTCTGAACATCACGACCACTATATCCACGCGTAATTTTTCCTAATTACCTACCTGTCATTATACCTAGTTATCACTGCAGCCAGTCAATGATTACGTGAAAATACATGGTGTGGTGAGACAAATTTACCAGGCATTCTTTAAAAAGTGATTAGTTACCCGTAAAGTTGCTACAGAATAAAAATTACCTTTCGCTCTTCTGCGAGAGCGAGTTAGCACGCCGACCCTCTACCGCAAACATCCGGGTTTCATGAACGACGCATGTTGGGAACATGGCTGAGGTAACCGATGGCGGATGGCATTTCTCGGCATATGCTTGATTCCCTCACCAATGTACTATATAGCTCGTCTAGTGAGCGGGGCCTCTGTTGAACTGTCAAAATCACGTGGCTTCGACTAAGGTTACAGCACTCTTACTAAAATAAGCGATCTGCTATGTTTGTACGCTACTTTTGACTAAGCCGTGACGCAAATACTACGCAATCAAGTCAGGACATTTTAAATTATTTTTTGTAAATGCGTGGATTTGAGCTTAAGTCAAAATTGTTTCTGCCGAAAATTATTCTCTTGTAACCATTTAAATTCCATAAAAAAAATTACACCACTTTTAATGTTGAAGTATAAATATGCAATAAAACCATTACAAGTGAGGCCGTACTTAAAATTGATACAGCCTTGTTTACAGAAAAAACAACTACAATCGAGTTATGTAAAATTTGTTTGAAATTATATTTCCCGTTTGATTATGCACACCTAGTCCAAGAAGTTTGTTGCTAGTGGATGTACTGACTTCATTTGAACCGTAGCGAGAACTGATTCTGTTT
Organism: Clitarchus hookeri; assembly: GCA_002778355.1. Taxonomy (NCBI): domain Eukaryota; kingdom Metazoa; phylum Arthropoda; class Insecta; order Phasmatodea; family Phasmatidae; genus Clitarchus; species Clitarchus hookeri. The sequence continues at coordinate 60,058 of NQII01002028.1, forward strand.
GTCGATGTTTTAAATGAGCAAATTCATGAAACGTTTTTCTTTCAATGTTAATTTCATGATTTCGAACCAAACACCTAACTCCCTAAATGGAGTAGTGTTGACTAGGTTTTGTCCGTAAGCAGGCCCCAGACTCTATGTTAGTATGGTCTGTAAATGAGATAAGCGTGGTACTTAGAATAAAGCAGCTNTCCGTAAGCAGGCCCCAGACTCTATGTTAGTATGGTCTGTAAATGAGATAAGCGTGGTACTTAGAATAAAGCAGCTGAAGAAGTTATTTTAAAAAATAAAGGGATTGAGAGGCTCAAAAACTGTATCATAGGAAACATCATTCATTATTCTTGCCAGTTTACGACAAACATAGGTTCTGTTTGATTTCACTCCAAATTGTTGCTGTTTATCTTATATGTATGAAAGCATGAAATATATTTTTTTTCGTCTCGTGCCTCACAGAATTTTAATTTATATATGAGCATTTGATAAATTAAATAATCAAAAGCTGGGATGTTTAGCAAACATATTTTTTGTCTTTTTTGATAATCTATTATTAAGGACGTCTAGAATGATTAAAAATAGTGGTAGTTATAAGATGTTCGTGGTAAAGTAAACACTTAATAAATGCACCTTTGAAAAAAAAATTCCTGTCCTTCAACTGGCATGCAGTCTCCCAATTAAGTTGGCAGCGAATTAAGAGAAGTAGTTCCAAGTCTTGAAATTGTATAGCGAGTGTAATGTTTATTTACATCTATGGTTAGGCAATTTCGCGTCTTTCTGCTTTGTACCGATTTGAGTACAAATTGTAACTTAAGCAACCAATTTAGATTTCGAACAGTTACATGTTTTCACTTGACTGTCGCATTAATAATTCTATTAGGTCCATGGCAATGTAAAATTTCATGTGGCGTAAGGATACAAAATGAGGAAGAAATCACTTAGATATCAAGCACGATTTTCAGAAGTTCTCAATTAACCTTAAACAGTCTAATATGGCGTGTACATTGCCTTACTTGTGGCATTTATTTTTGCTGGAAGATCTGAACCGCTTGTACACATGCATATAAGTAACATCCAAGTTGGTTGGATGACCTTAGTCGCAGAGCCTGCAGTCTGGAAACGGCGGTAGCCCTGGTGGCAAAGCGACACCCGTTGCTAATTATGACAACATGGGTCTTTGTGCGGCCACACAACCTCGCTCAGTGCAAAGGCGCGGCAAATGTCTTCAATTAGCTCCGCTGCCAGTCTGCTGGCCGGCCCACGCGCCTGACTTTCACATCTTCCCGCCACGCCGGTTCTTAAAGCGTACCACACCGCACGTCTTCTAAATTAGCTCCACTTTTGAAATACTAATCAAAGTGTTCTTTAGTAGCAGCACCGCTCTGGCACACTTCCAGTTGGTCCAGCTGCGCTGCTAACATGCGAGGCATGACCTCACAGGAATCGAACCCACGTCTCGTATATATGTAGTATAATCGTGCGGACTTAAGGAGGGGGCCGCGGTTGATGCAGTGGCCAGTGCACTCGCCTCTCATCAAGGCGAGCTGGGCTCGATTCCCAGTCGGGCCACTCACGGATCTGCGCACGTGGGCGTCATGTCAGACGATGCCGCTGGTCGGCGGGTTTTCTCGAAGATCTCCTATTTCCTCCGCCCTTGTATTCCGGTGCTGCTCCATTTCCAGCTCGTTTTACCATCATTGGCTCTCAAGACATCGCTTTTAAGAGCCGCTGAAACCTTCCCACTCCAATCCACTCCGCGCCGCCTGCTTGGAGCTTTTCAGTTTTTAGCGCGTTTGAGGCACGGAAGCGATAAGGTCGACATTGAGACGCGCGACTAGTGCCCCATCACTCTTACGCGCAAGGCGCTGAAATGGCATGCAGTGTTTCCGTCGTGCTGCTTGCACCTATGGGATTTTAAGTGGAAAGTCCGCGGCAAAGTTCAGTACAGGTCCCAATAATAGTTTCGCATGTTTCCGATGAGTATGTTATGGGATATAGCAGTGTGAAAAAGCCGTTTTTAGCTTTGTCGGAGAGATAAGGAATATAATTTATAATGTCCATGGTGTATTCAGAATGTTATTAGTACCCCGTCTGAAGTGTGTTTTCTTATCGTGCAGTGGTATCATGTGGACACGTAAAGTGTTTTCGTAAAAAGTACTAATTTCAAACATACTGTAATGCAATTCAAGCGACAGGTAGACGGTGACCTTAAGGGATAAGAGCCCGGAGATTTATGTTACACGGTTATGCAGCCCAAATAGTCGGGAATTGCATGTTTGTACTGGGTTCTGAATCTCTCGGTAACAGACTTGGCGCTCTAGGTCTTGTGTCTGGCCTCCTTTCCAGACGAGCGTAAAGACTTGACGTCAAGACTCCCAACGATCCTTCAAGAGCGACGGAGATCAGTGCCGGCAATAACTTCAGCATTGCTGTGTCAGTGGAGGGGCATGTCTCCTCGGTGTTGTCGACAAACAATATGAATTTGAGCCAGGATTTTATCAGAATTAAGTACAAAGGCATGCTCAGTCTCACTCACCGATATTCCTTTTCAAATACGCTGATACATTTTAAAAGTAGATATTATGACATTATTTAAAATATAGTGCTACTAAAAAGCTATAAGTTTTAATGTTAAACGTGGACGTGGCTGAAACTTTGTTATTATTAATACGGAAATAAGCGCGGGAGGGTGGGGAATTTATTGAAATGGGGGTGGAAGGTAGAGAAGCTGATGCAAGGCAACGAGAGGGTAGGGAGGAACCAAGCCTCCACCATTGTTATGAATTTGCTTTTACGTTAGTTCATACCGGAAGGGGTTATGGGCGTAGCTAATAATGAGTCATGGTTAAGTAGAGCACAGCAGTATAAGATTGAGTTTACTGAACACAATGATTATACAATAACTATTTACACTGAAGACCAAAAAAAAACTGCTATAGGCGTGCGTATGCAAATAATAGAGGTATGGAACCAATCAGAGTAACGCGATGCGGTCGGCAGCTAGATCGGTNGCAAAGCGACACCCGTTGCTAATTATGACAACATGGGTCTTTGTGCGGCCACACAACCTCGCTCAGTGCAAAGGCGCGGCAAATGTCTTCAATTAGCTCCGCTGCCAGTCTGCTGGCCGGCCCACGCGCCTGACTTTCACATCTTCCCGCCANCGGCAAATGTCTTCAATTAGCTCCGCTGCCAGTCTGCTGGCCGGCCCACGCGCCTGACTTTCACATCTTCCCGCCGCGCCGGTTCTTAAAGCGTACCACACCGCACGTCTTCTCAATTAGCTCCACTTTTGAAATACTAATCAAAGTGTTCTTTAGTAGCAGCACCGCTCTGGCACACTTCCAGTTGGTCCAGCTGCGCTGCTAACATGCGAGGCACGACCTCGCAGGAATCGAACCCACGTCTCGTACATATGTGGTATAATCGTGTGGACTTAAGGAAGGGGGCCGCGGTTGATGCATTGGCTAGTGCACTCGCCTCTCATCAAGGCGAGCTGGACTCGATTCCCAGTCGGGTCACTCACGGATCTGCGCACGTGGGCATCATGTCATGGGTTTTCTCGGAGATCTCCTATTTCCTCCGCCCTTGTATTCCGGTGCTGCTCCATTTCCACCTCGTTTCACCCTCATCGGCTCTCAAGACATCGCTGTTGAGAGCCGCCGAAACCTTCCCACTCCAATCCACTCCGCGCCGCCTGCTTGGAGCTTTTCAGTTTTTAGCGCGTTTGAGGCACGGAAGCGATAAGGTCGACATTGAGACGCGCGTCTAGTGCCCCATCACTCTTACGCGCAAGGCGCTGAAATGACATGCAGTGTTTCGGTCGTGCTGCTTGCACCTATGGGATTTTAAGCGGTGACCCTATAGTTTTATTAGTGAAAAGTCCACGGCAAAGTTCAGTGCAGGTCCCAATAATAGTTTCGCATGCTTCCGATGAGTATATTATGGGATGTAGCAGTGTGAAAAAGCAGTTTTTAGCTATTTCGGAGAGATAAGGAATATAATTTATAATGTCCATGGTGTATTCAGAATGTTATTAGTACCTCGCCTGAAGTGTGTTTTCTTTTCGTATCATGAGGACACGTACAGTGTTTTCGTAAAAAAAAATACTAATTGAAACACACTGTAATGCAATTCAAGCGACAGGTAGACGGCGACCTTAAGGGATAAAAGTCCGGGGATTTATGTTACACGGTTATACAGCGGAAGTAGTCGGGAATTGCATGTTTCTACTGGGTTCTGAATCTCTCGGTAGCAGACTTGGCGCTCTAGGTCGTGTGTCCGGCTTCCTCTCCAGACGAGCGTAAAGACTTGACGTCAAGACTCTCGACGATCCTTCAAGAGCGACGGAGATCAGTGCCGGCAACATTGTGCCGGCAATAACTTCAGCATTGCTGTGTCAGTGGAGGGGCATGTCTCCTCGGTGTTGTCGACAAACCATATGAATTTGAGCCAGGATTTTATCAGAATTAAGTACAAAGGCATGCTCAGTCTCACTCACCGATATTCCTTTTCAAATACACTGATACATTTTAAAAGTAGATATTATGACATTATTTTAAATATACTGCTACTTAAAAGCTATAAGTTTTAATGTTAAACGTGGACGTGGCTGAAACGTTTTTATTATTAATACGGAAATAAGCGTGGGAGGGTGGGGAATTTATTGAAATGGGGGTGGAAGGTAGAGAAGCTGATGCAAGGCAACGAGAGGGTAGGGAGGAACCAAGCCTCCACCATTGTTATGAATTTGCTTTTAAGTTAGTTCATACCTGAAGGGGTTATGGGCGTAGCTAATAATGAGTCATGATTAGGTAGAGCACAGCAGTATAAGATGGAGTTTACTGAACATAAGGATTATACAATAACTATTTAAACTGAAGAGCCAAAAAAAAACTCGCATAGGCGTGTGCATGCAAATAACAGAGGTATGGAACCAATCAGAGTAACGCGATGCGGTCGGCAGCTAGATCGGTTACTGCTGCTACAATGGCAGGTTATCAAGATTTAAGTGAGCTTGGACGTGGTGTTATAGTCGGCGTACGAGAGATGGGACACAGCATCTCCGAGGTAGCGATAACATTTGGATTTTTTCACGTACGACCATTTCACGTGTGTACCGTGAATATCGGGAATTCGGCAAAACATCAAATCTTCGACATCGCTGCGGCCGGAAAAAGATCGTGAAAGAACGGGACAAACAACGACAGACGTGCAACCCTTTCTCAAATTGGCGCAGATTGGATTTGTGGACTGCCCTGCAGGATTCATGGTGTGAATTGCCTCCTGCATACCTTCAGACATTAGT
>NQII01002028.1:73185-96765 GCA_002778355.1 Clitarchus hookeri
GATTCACAGCAACCGAACTGTGCAGGGTTACCTTAGAAGCGACCTTTGTGACGCGTCACTTGGCCCTCGCCTGTTCTACCTGGACGTTTTTCTGGTCGACGCATCATCATTCCAAAGCTAACGTTATGTTATTTTTGTTTTGTTTTCATATATATAAAACAATTTATAGTGATATTTTTACGTTGTAGGGTTGTGTGTTATTGCATAATCGTGAATTTCGTTTAAAAAATGCCTAAGACTAGAACGTATCCGTCACAAAGTAAGAAGAAAACCAAAGGCTCTCTACATATTAGAAGGCTTCAAGCAAAGAAAACTGAGAAGAGCACATCGATTGAAAGGTATGTGGCTATTAAAATTCGACTCCTTGGATTACCGTGACATCATTTCCACTATGGCAATATTGATATTATAAAAGTAAATAGACCAACTCAGTCGTTAGGCGGAGGGACATCCTGAAAGTATAGAACTTTAGCAAGACTGCAGAGAATTTGGAAATAACTGTGAATGGACTATACCGCGAACTCTAGCAGCACACGCCAGCAAAACGACGCCAGTGGCCAGAAAACGTGTCGAAACTCCGTTCGCCAATGAACACCCGGTGACACTCGCCAGCCGGCAGCCCAGCCAACAGATACTCTTTGGTCGCCAGCAACAGCCAGTCAGATGCAACGTCCATACTCAGAGCCACGCGCAACCAGTCACAAATGGACACGTCAACTCTTCAAAGGAGCGAGTGCGTGAAGAGATTTGGGCGGCTCTTGAAGCCGAAGTCTTGAGAGCCGATGAGGGTGAAGTGAGGTGAGTATGGAGCAGCGCCGGAATGCAAGGGCGGGGGAATGGGAGATCTCCGAGAAAAACCACCGAACAGTGGCATCGCCTAGCACGATTCAGACATGCGAAAACCCGCCGCAAATCGAACCCGGTTCGTCTAGNAGATCTACTTGCATGCACATCCCGTATACTTCCGCCATACGTAAAAATTAACATTGCCCCGGGTTAGATCACTTTATTCATGCTCCGGTCAAGAAAAATTGTGAAATCAGTAGAAAATTATGTAATTTACAATTTTTCTCATTTTTACAGTTACACGCATTAAAATGCAGAAAGTAAAACAAATAATTTCAGTATTCTGAAATCTTTCTCTAATACTTTTAATTTAACGTTAAGACGTGGAACTACTTTCTCTCAGTCGTTACCAACTTTACACGACCGCATGCCAGTAAGTGCGCCTTTCAAAGTACACTCAGGTAGGGGCAGTGACCTTTTTCAAAGGATGATTTCAGAAGTGCTCACTTTACCGTGAACGGTATTTAGCGACCTATTCCGTGGTGCAATTTCCTTCGGCGTCCGGCAGGCTGGTTTCTGGTCGCCGACTGGTGGATGACGTCTCGCCCCGTCGCGAGGTCGTGACGCGAGCCTGGGAGCTCTGGACTCGCGCGACAGTTCCGCTTCTCAATACCCGAGTGTTGCGTGGCTGGGGCCCGCCGACGGAGCGATAACAGCCTCCGGAACGAAACAATGGCCGGCCATCCATTACAGCGCGGCGGCGGCAGGAATGGAATATATACTCCGCGCGCGCGCCAACCACACTGCTGGCGCCGCCAAACACGTGAATTTGTCTCCGACCGGCCAACGATAAATCACCCCGCGGAATAGAATCGTCTCCGCAAGAGGAAGACAAAAGCCGTCGATGGCCGCAGAGACGCGGGTAGATGCGCGCCACGTGAACGATGAAGACATCCTAAAGTGGAGGTGGGTCTGCCAATCGTCTGCAGACGATTCGAGTCTCTACACCGAACTTCAGACCCATGGTGTACCACAGGAGGTACGGCATATTGCTACCACGGCCTCCGTACAGCGGTTCACAAGGGCTCTGGCGGCGGCCGGTGTCCAGACCGACCGCCTAGTATGATCATTTTAGAGCCTTCCGGCTTAAGGGACTCTTAGTTATCTNCGGCGGCCGGTGTCCAGACCGACCGCCTAGTATGATCATTTTAGAGCCTTCCGGCTTAAGGGACTCTTAGTTATCTTTTCCTCTCAGAGGGGATGCTGCCTTAGAGACGTTCAGGCATAATCCCACGGTTGGTGGCTTCGCACCACCGGTCTCTCGACCGAGTGCATGAACCAGCGGCCCGTACCTGCGGTTCCTCTCGTACTGAGCAATAATACTGGTATCAGCATCTTACCTTGTATCTGATACCCTCGTGTATCAAGCATAAACTGAAGATGAGGTAGACCGTTTATTCTTCTTCTGCTCATGTACCCAACATTGACCTACCCTAATCAAACACAACTGTCAAAGTCACAGGTCAACAGCGACGAAAGTGTTTGTTAATATCTTAGTTTTTTTTAATGACGAGCACTTTTATAAGAATAAAATGCTTTTACCAATTTTAATTTAATAAAATTGCATTATAAATTGGTTAGCGGATGTATTCATACATCTCAAAGCAGTTCTCTAAACAAAAATCCAAACCATGCCGTTTTCACTAGATGTTTTGGTAAAAAGCAGTTTCCTGTTGAGACACGCAGGTTGGTTGTGCGCAGACAGCGAAATCGGTCTACATCATCTTTAGTCTATGGTATCAAGTACCGTAAACGAGTACAATGCCGATTTATAAGATACATTCAGTATCAGTTTAACATTCGCAGCCTGTATGTCGCGTCTGCTGTTCCGTGTAATTCAGATACAACAAAATGTTAATTGTATTTAAAATGTGCGGTTATGACGAAACCCAATTTCTTTATTTAGATATGGAGACTGCATAGTAAAGTGATATAGTTAAAAAAAAAAACCGACTGGGTTAACAGTTGAACAATTAAGCGCTTTCTTAAGTCTTATGACGTGCACAAAAGAGATCAGTTAATTTTGTTATATGTCACGTTTTACAATNAATTAAGCGCTTTCTTAAGTCTTATGACGTGCACAAAAGAGATCAGTTAATTTTGTTATATGTCACGTTTTACAATGAAAATTAACACGTCGTGTGCGTTATTACTTTTTACTTTAGCGTTAAAAGAACTCGCAATATTTTGTATCTTTGCAAAGTTTGTGTGCCGTTGACCAAGAACAGAGCAGTATGAGTTGTCCGCGGGAAACTGCTATTTTCNATTAAGCGCTTTCTTAAGTCTTATGACGTGCACAAAAGAGATCAGTTAATTTTGTTATATGTCACGTTTTACAATAAAAATTAACACGTCGTGTGCGTGATTACTTTTTTACTTTAGCGTTAAAAGAACTCGCAATATTGTGTATCTTTGCAAAGTTTGTGTGCCGTTGACCAAGAACAGAGCAGTATGAGTTGTCCGCGGGAAACTGCTATTTTCAATAACGTAAGCACTAAACATATTAGAAAGATGCGTGTACGTGTATGTTTACTATCATATTTGATGAATTTAGATCACAATTAGGTAGAATTATCTGCTTAAATAAAGCTGTGTAACAGGAGGCTAGATTAACAATAGTTATCAAACGGAAGTGAAGAGAACGGGCATGTCGCGAATTTTCACTAGGTGCATGGACTTGATGGCTTGATGGCGGTCGCCCACCTAGTGCTCGAACTGCATAGCAGCATTGATAAAATACGTGTTTTCTGAATAAACTACTTAACGTGTCCCCATTGTGTTTACCTACGAAAAGAAACCATACCCCAGACGACAATTTCCAGCGGGGTCACTCCCGTATTTTCGCACGTGGGAATCGTGCCGGGCGATGCCGCTGGTCGGCGGGTTCTCTCGGGGATCTCCCACTTCCCCCGCCCTTGCATCCCGGAGCTGCTCCAAACTCACCCCGCTTCACCCTCATCGGCTCTCAAGACCTCGCTGTTAAGAGCCGCCCAAATCTCTCACCTTACCCAGACGAGGACTATATTGTTTAGTTTCAAAATATCGCCCACGCAATAAGTATTCTTTTGTAGTCCTCCAACATAGTTTAAACAGCTTTTTCAGACTGCTGTACCTTACAAACACACTACTCGGATAACAGTACGAGCTTGAATTGAACCTTGGTATAGGCTGTTCACGGTAAAGTGAGCACTTTTGAGGATCTAATTACTTTTCCCTTGCATCAATANTATTGACGAATACTCCAAATGAGAGGGCTGTCAAAAATGCTCACGTCACCGTTTATAGTCTATATATACTTTCCACCAATAAAATGATAATACATGATCACCGCTGAAATTCCCGTACGTACCGTAGAGGGGAAATGGGGGAGAGTGCTCGCCCAAGGTGTGCAGTAGCCACCCCGTGTTCAAACAATGGGCTGCTTTTCTGCCAACACGACTGTCATAAACTACGTGGGTAGGATTTGAGGTTAGGACACTGTTAATGTAAACAAGTGCTTTGAGATGTTTCTATACTACATGTAATCAATTTTTAAAGAAGTTACATTAAAATAAAATTGGTAAAAGTATTTAATTCGTATAAAAGCGCTTGAATTTTGAGAACTCAGATGTAAACATATACCTTCATCACCGTTGACCATGTGACTTTTGACAGTTGTGTTTGNCTTGAATTTTGAGAACTCAGATGTAAACATATACCTTCATCACCGTTGACCATGTGACTTTTGACAGTTGTGTTTGTTTGGGGTAGGTCAATGTTGGGTGCATGAGCAGAAGACTTTAATCAGTCTACCTCATCTTCTATCTACGATGCTTACAGGAAAACACGACGAGAACACTGCACGTTAATTCAGAGCCTTGAGCGTAGCGGCGATGGCGCACTTGATGTGCGTGGCAGTGTCGCCCTTATCGTTCCGAGATTCTGGACCTCAAACGCGAAAATAGCTGTATGTAGACGACCGCCTTCATAGCTACAAGGCGAAGTGTGAATCGTAAATCCAGAGGACGCAGTTCCATGTGCGGGAACTGCGGTTACTGCACATTTGTTCATTCATCATTTTTCAATTGTAAGCCCACTCTGACATTTGTACTACACGCTGTTCACGGTTACTTCCAACTTTCCCGAGGCCCTGCTGAAGTTCTAGATACAGAATATTCCTCCGCCTTTTGCAAACAAAGCCTAACTAAATATGGAAATCTACACCAAAGGGACAACGCACTGGATTCGTGGGCGCTCACTGTAATATTATTGTGCGTAGAAACGTTTTATTATTGTGCGTTATCAACACACCTTTATTGTCCCTCTTTTAAAGATGGACTATGAGTAAAGGTTCAATTGAACTAAAAATAAGGTAATTTCGTGTTAACACACGTATACAACGTTTGTAGTACGTAACATATGTAGAAAGCAACCAAACACACCATACAACGTGTGAAGAGACGGCGAATATACCAGCTTGAGCTGCCAAGTGTCGTGTTGCGAAGTGTGTGCGAGGAGCAGGGGGTCTGTGACGTCACCTGGTCAGCACTGTCTCTTCATGCACGTGCGAGCAATGACGACTGATGGCGCCATTCGCGCTTATCTCGATCCCTCCCCCGCGGAAAGTCGCGCCAGCCGGTACCGTGATCGACAACGTCCAACAGCTGCGTGCCGCAGACGACGTTGCGTCATTGTATGCAAATAGGACCCTCGCTCCGAGGAACGAACGAAACGCGTCCGCTATACAGAAAAACCACCAAGAACTGCAAGCAACACTTTTGCGGGCTCTCGTGATTTTACTGTGGTTAAGCTGGCTGTGAAGCGAGATCGATATTTCCAGTTCCTTCCTACCTACCGATTTTGTTAAGCGCAGCTTGTGGGTTTAGGTAAAAACCACCGTACCCAATAGATTTAACTGCATTAATTCGCAAGTGTTAGCACCAGTACTTTTTAAATTATTTACTAAAGAAGAACTCTTTAGAAATAAAATCTTTTGGAATCCATTGTGTACAATCTTTTGCGTTAACGGGATTTTCTCTGGATCACCTATTCATTAACATCTGACTCTCTTTATCAATTTCAATCAGTCTCGGCTCGCGTCACGTACATTATTTCCGCTTCAGAATACACGTTCATTTCGCTTTTTGTGGCGTCATTGTATATCTTTTACCACTTTTTTTTAAATTTGCACACATATCAACTTACCATTAAGTTGAATTAAAAGTGAAGTAAATATGAAGCCCACAGATTTCTCGTACGATATAGTTTGAAAGCGCCACAAAGGGCAATGTACCGGGGTGACTAACGAGGTCCGTCACTGGTCCAGCTGCACACGTTACTTGTCACTATGCAAGCTACTCCCTCAGCTCGCGATGCTGGCGGCCATTACACTGGGCTGGCGACGGACGTAACGTCATAGATTTAAAACATTGAAATATAAATATGAAGCGCAGTAGCAGTGCGGTTTGTTTTTTTAGATTGGTATCTACACTTTTTCTTGGTTATTTAAATGCACCAAAATATACATAAACATCATCTCTCCATTCCATAAGCATATTCCATGCAAACATAGTTAACAAATTACAATGACGATGGACAGGCGCGGTAGAATTAGTGTACTGGTCAGAAAGCTTAAATGGGTTGTTTGGAAGCTAGGCCGCGTGTACGAAATTGCTGTAATTGAAAAGGTAATTTTTATGCGCATTTATTTTGCTGAAATATCTTATTTTTCAAATCATTCGCAAATATTTAAACTTCTCGCTGGGAATTTTTATAGTACAAAATTTAGCCACATGCAAGCAGATAAATTTCCAAATATTTTTAATGTGTGCTAAGGAAACATATTTTTGTTTCCGTAATAAAATTTGTGGTAATATCCTATCGACAATGATTACGAAAATTATTTCAGTGAATTTTCCGACTTCAGATTTAAATTTTGTCATTATGTTATACACTGACGTTTTCTGTTGTCTGGGATACGGAATGAGGTTCTAATCCCTAAACCTGTAGGCCTATATGGGAAACACAGTATTAGGCACGTAGAGAATTTTAATGTGGTTTACCAGTGAAACACATATTTTGGAATTTACTCCTTTGATATAAGAGACTGTAGTCGTTTTCATTTTGTTGACAACTATTATCGTTCTTTTAGATCTAATTTAATCATTTTATTTACTGTAAAATGATTTTATAATTCAATTCATTTTTTGTTAGTTTAAATTAGTTTCTGTTATTACGAGACTAATTATCTGTTACGCATTCAACTTGGAAAATGAATCAGATTTATGATTAAGTCCACCAGAAATGCTGTGAATATGAACTCAATGAAATTGCAGAGTTCATAGAGTGATTAGCGATTACAAAATATATATTTATTTCTTTTGTCTAACTTAACATTCCTCGACTACGAGTAATCGAAAAAGCTCATTAAAATTTATAGCAACTTGGAAAAAAAACGAGATTGTTTTGGGAGTGAACTCCCAACCACTTCAGCCAAATAAATAATGACGTAATATGTAAATTTAATACAGGTATTTTTCATAATGTAGGTGGGCTACCCAATTTGGCGAATTTGTTATAAAGATATACCAAAATGATAAATTACATAGTAAAAACATAAATACAGAAATCGTTACTTTTGTCTTGTTTGTATTATTGAATAAAATGTTGAGTCACACAGAGTATTAATCTATTTATTTTACATTTACACGGGAGTAGACTGATAATGGCGGATCAGGGACATCGGCGTCTGGCATCAGAGCTCTAAGCTGTTCATGCTCTGTCATTCCGGTTTCCCAACGGCCATTTTCCCCTCAAAAGTTTCCTTTTTTCCATCAATATCGATTAAATTTAAAATAAGTTTTCTTTTTCCCTTAAAATTTTTCTTTTTTCCCTAAAAATTTCCTGTTTTCTCCTCAAAAATGCACATATCCCACCAGTTGCCAAAACGAGTCGCAGAAAGGCACTTTTCGATCAATCGGAAGAATTTGGGAGGCTCACTATTCGAAGGCAGAGAAGTGACGGCCATATTGGCTTTATAGGCTAGGGTATGCCAAACCGATAAACGGGATCCAGGATCGGAGCCAGAGCAGACCGCCAACAATCTTGGTTCTGTTTTTTATGAATTTTTTTTTAATTCTCAGGACATTTATGCGATTTTTGACGAAATTTTGGATTCAAGGTTAAAAGTTAAGGCTAAGGGTTAGGTCAAGGGTTAAGGCCAAAAGTCAAGATCATCAAGATGGCCATAGTAGTCAATAATGTAATATGCTAGCTGACTTTTATGAATTTATTCAATTCTTAAAATTTTTCTCGACTGGTTTTTAAAGTCATCCAAGGTCACGGTTATAGGGTCAAGGTCATTTATCAAGGTCAAAGTCACCTGAGTCCACCGATACCAGTTGGGTGACGTTATAACATGGTGGCCGGTCGGTTCCAGTCCCTCGTCCCCTCCATGCCCTAACATTTAACATTAAAATTTTTTAATTTTTAAAATGAATTTTTAATATTTATATATATTTGGGGATTTTTAAAAAAATTTGAGATTTTTTGGGATTTTTGGAAATTTTTGGGATCTAATTCAAAGTAACTGGGGTCAAGGTCAAAGGTCAAGGTCAACGACATACAACATGTTGGTTAAAATGGCTGACAGAACCAAGATGGCTGACGGTTGGCTCCGACTCAGATCCCGGATCCCATGTATCGATTTGGCATATCCTATGACTATTAAAAATCCAATGTGGTCGCCATTCCTCTGCCCTTTAGAAGCAAGCTTCTCAAATCCTTCCGATGGATAGATAAGGGCCTTTCTGTGGCTCGTTTTTGCAACCATGCGGAGGGGTGAGGGGGACGGATCAGTGCTTTTTTTGAGGGAAAAAAGGGAAAGTTTGAGTGTAAAAAGGGACATTTTGAGGAGGAAAAAGAGAATTTTGAGGGTAAAATGGCCGTCGGGGGATTGGAATGATAGAGCTTTAACAGCTTCGAGCTCCGGTGCCAGACGCCGATGTCCCCGATCTGCCATAATCATTCTACTCATGGACCCTTCCCTTTGTTCGTCTTTTTGGTGTTCACATTTTACGCACTCTGTCTACTAGTTTGTAAGGTAAATTTCGTATGAGAAATTTTTATCTACATATATTTAACAGTGCAATAATAATTTTGTTCTTTGCTTGTTTTCAAATCCACTTAAAATTACAGACAAAACCTACAAAATATTCGTTCATAACACGCGCGGGAGGCAAAACTACGTGGCAATAAAGCCTGTTCTCATTGGCTGAGGTCAGAAACCAGCATCAAAACTCTCAGGAAAAAAAAACACCATTTATATTAGAGAAAAAAAAAGCAGTCCAGCCCACGGTCCTGGGCGCAAGGAGAGTTATATAAAGTGGGCGAGCACGCCCGGCAGCAAGCAAGGCGCCACGCATGCATTCTCACAAGACAAATCGTTCCATGAGCGGCGGTTTGATTGTTAGGTACACGATCATTTCTAAAAGGTCAGAGGTGATCGTACTCCGTACTAAGGACTGGGTATTTCTTGCCTGCCACCTGTCACATGGACGTCACTGCGTTCTGTCCTTCTGTGATCGGAACCTACTGTTGAATATAGGTATCTTGCAATCGTTGAATTACTTCTGTGGACTATGCTTTTCACTATTCCCATACTCTTACATTATGGTATACCTTGTGTCTATTTGAAATACTTATGCGGGACGTTACATGCGAAAACCTATCGCGTTCTTAATTTTTGCACATGAGTGAAGAAGCGCAAATGGAGATCCCAGGCACGTGCAACAGGTTCATCATTACTCCTATGCGTAAGGCTCTGGACTGAGAAGGGAGCGGTGGGATTAAGTTTGATTTTCACCTCTTGATCACAGAAGCTCCGAGTCTCTTGCATAACAACTCGGCGATGAGACATATTTGTGGTGATGCGTGGAGTCGGGCCGGAACCAACACCGGTTCAAACTCCTCGCCGTAAAGCGAGCAGGGCCTCCCCAGCTGCGTAAGTGTCCGGGGTCTCTGACCACGACGCTGGGAAGTACGCGAGGGCAGGAGTGGCGGCAACACGGGCCAACCCCCAAGCCTGTGTGCTGCGACGCCGCCGTTATCCACGGCGCAGCGCCGGCGCGCACGATCGCCGAGTCATGCCCGCTCGATTGCCGCCGCCGAAAAGGCCCGCGGTGTAGCTAGCTGGTCATTAATAACTTCCTCGCCAATTACGGGACCCAATAACTGCCCTCCGGGTGGTCCCTGACCAGCTGGGCCTTGCGCGACGCCGAGCCCTGCGATCTTAGTCACCCTGCACTGGGTTTGCGCCTTCCGTAAGGGCATCGTGCACCAGGATAGACCCATTGCGTCTGAGGCCTCGATTGTACACTGGTGTGCAAAAATCAAGGACAAAGTGGAGGAGCCAACATAACCACGGGATGAACACGCATAACCGACCGAAAGACCAATCATGAGATCGGCAGGGTCCGAGATGGTAGGACATGCGCTTATATGCAAAATGTTGTTCTTACTGTAGGCGTGTGCCTACAGTAACACACAGATATATAACAGATATATAACAGATATCTAACACACAGATATATATTATCACTTTTCATACCAATGTATCTTCTTCCAAACAACATTTCACATTGAGTTATTTTAATTACTGTATGACCATCATTGACTGCACAGGCTAACTTCAATGTTCTGTATGCAATAATATCATTGGGGTCAAAGATGCTCAGATTTTTGGCATTTTTGGTATTTCAAGGAGGTTCTGTCACTATTGTTCCAATGTTCTCCTTCCTCATGTGTGCCTTTTCTGGGGTACTGTGGGCCCCGAGTTCCTCTTCATGGACGACAACGCTACAACTCATCGTACAACGGCTGTCACTGAGGTGTTGGAGAGTGAAGATATTAATTGCATGGATTGGCCCGCACGGTCCCCGGACCCAAAGCCATTCGAACACGTGTGGAACGTTGACGGGAGACGCCCGACACACCTTATCAGCCGCCAGCAATGAGGAATGAGCGCTACAAGAGGAATGGGCCTTGATGCCTCACGAGATCATCGACAACCTCATACTGAACATGAACAGACGGTGTACCTCCTGCATCACAGTCAGGTGTGATCGCACATCATGCTAAGGACTATACTTTTCTTGCCTGTCGCCTGTTACATTAACGTTTCTGTATTCTGTCATCTTGTGCTCGGAACCCACTGCTGAATAAAGGTATTTGTCCATCTTTGAATTCATTACTTGAACAGTGTTTCTTTTTCCTTCACATTTTGCATACTCTTACATATCGACGGCGTTATTGTACGTTTTGTACTTATTTGAAACACTGCTGCGCGATGTTGCATGCGTGAAAACCTGTCTCGTTCTTAATTTTTACACGCCAGTGTACGATCGCAAAGGGAGATCCCGGGCACATACATCAGATACCTCATCGCTCTTATGCACAAGGGGCCGCGGTGGTGTAGTGGTTAGACTACTCGCTTCTCACCTAGGAGAACCGGGTTATATTTTCGGCGGGGTCGCTCCCGGATTTTCGCATGTAGGACTCGTGCCGGACGATGCTGCTGGTCGGCGGGTTTTATCGGGTATCTCCCGTTTCCCTTGCCCTTGCATTCCGGCACTGCTCTATACTCACCTCACTTAACCTTCATCGGCTCTCAAGACTTCGATGTTAAGAGCCGCCCAAATTTCCTCATTTACTCACTCCATATTCACATCGCTTCACCCTCATCGGCTCTCAAGACATCGATGTTAAGAGCCACCCAAATTTCCTCATTTACTCACTCCATATTCACATCGCTTCACCCTCATCGGCTCTCAAAGACGTCGATGTTAAGAGCCGCGTAAATATCTTCACTCACTCACTCCTATGCACAAGGCTCTGAACAGAGTAGGGAGGGGGTTCTGGGCGGCGCACAACTGAGGTCTTTAGAACCTATCGATTTTAAGCAAAGCGGAGATGGAGCAGCGACAGACTCTTACGACGGGGGAAGCAACAACGTCCTCCACGTTTTCCACACGCAAAGATACGGGTTTGGGTCCACCAGTAATCAAATCCTGTTCCACGTGTTAGGAGCCGAGTGGCCTGGCCGCTACATTACCGCGGCTCCAGATACTGAAGTGGCTTGACGTAATAATACACGCGCGTTGCACATTCCTACACGGCATTGACTATCGCGTAGAGGATGTTTGTAAACATAACCAAGGTTTTTTGAAAACGTTCGCTTTAGGTATTTCATCCTTTAAAAATACACATTAGAAACGAAAATAGCAGACAGTTATTTGTCTCCCAGCGTGGAAAGTTTCCTGAATACTATTCAAAAGCAGCTATCCTTCAAAAATGTTAAGCGAAATTTTGATATAACGTGCTTTATTTAAGCTTCACTTGCCGTTTACCCGCATAGGCAAGCGGCAGCCCGAACATCCCTCTTGAGAATTCGTGGTGCACTGAGAGAAATGCATATTTAACCCAACACAGCACTTGTTTGTAAACTAAAAACCAAATATAGGATATGTTGTTAGTTTAATGAGGTACTTGATTTTCTGGTAGACTTTATCTGCACAATTGAGCAGGCCCGTCCCATCAAATGCACGATATATGTTTGTGTTAGATGAACAAAATAAATTGTGTTATAACTTATATTTAGTTCAGCCAGTCAGCTAAAACAAATAGCCTTCTCGGAGTATGGTGCTGGTAAATTACATACAGCAAAGACGGCACCTGACGAATGTTTTTTTTTTCAGTATAAATTATTTAACCTCGTGTCTTCTGTCATCGCCACACGCATCGTACCATCTAGTTTTAGAGTTTATCTCTTTGTACAATATGACATCAGTATTTTGTATATGTTGATTTGCGTAGATATGTAAAATGGAACCAACCAACAGTTGGTTGTAACAGAGATATTTAAACTCGAAGTAGTTCTCGAGTATCAAAACGTTTTGTTAAGCTACTTTCCCAAGTGTATATGTTGCTGTATAAATTTAATGGCAATGTAAGTAAACCATTTGTGCAATTTGGAATTTTTTTTTAAATAAAATTTTTGGTTGATTCTTTTTTGTAAAACACAATGTATGGCTTGGTTCTCTTATGCAGGGGTAGCGTAGGTAAGCTGGTTTTGGAACATGCATCATGCAACGGGATTCAGGACTCGTCCGCCACCTTAATAGACGTCATGAATGTTCTCGTTTTCCCCTCAAAATTTCCCATTTACCATAAAAACCCCCTCATCCCACCCCTAACCAAGCTCACTTTCTCTTCTCCCCAACCCAACCCTCTAAAAATTATTATAAAAAAATCGCAAAAATAAAAAATCTAGGAAATTGAAGAACACATAACTTAACTCTGCCCTACGCCGTCCCGCTCATCACGCCATCCTCACCTCGCCCTCTTCTTACCCTATTTCCTAGAAATTATTGTAAAAATTCGCAAAAAAACACGGAAAAAAAAATTAAAGAACATATAGTTTTACACGACCCTACCTATTGATCATCCCACCAATCTCACCTCACCCCCTCTCCGCCTTCACCCCCTGGCAATTATTATGAAATCACGAAACATCGAAAAACATTCTAAAATCGAGGAACATATAATGTTAACCTCACTCTTACCCCACCACCATAACCACCCACCCGAACACTTGCCAAACCCTACCAGTCACAAAAATTCATGAATGATCGCAAAAAATTGGGAAAATTGATTTTTAAAATTGAAGAACCTCACACGTGAGGGGTAGCGAAGTTGTTTTAACTATGTTTTTGGGTTTTCCGAGCCATGATTACTTTATATAAAGCAGCATAACACATCAGTACACGACACATGACTTTTTCCAAATCCTTAATTTATTTTTTAAATAATTACGTTTGTACACGTAAATACGCTATGTTAGTGACAGCTAGAGTCGGGTAGAATATTTTCATCTTTAAATTATAACAAAACAGATATACTGAATATTTTCTTTTCTTTAAATTATAACAACATTGATATAATAAATATTTTTTCTTTACCAAGAGTGTTTTTTTAACTTGCGTGAGCAGGGAATAACTCAAGATAAAATAAAAATCGATATATTGTTTTTAAAACATTTGTTTATGCGCACACATTACAAAATTATTATTCTGCATAATAAAAGGAATATTTTTTTACACTTCTTTCTTCTCTGAGTCTTGGAGAGCATTACACACGTAATTGTTTTTTAATGTACAAAGGATTCCTCATAGTTTTTTTAAAGGTACCACAGGTTATCATAACTCCACAATCTTAGGGCTTCGGCGTTGCGCGGGGAACACCAATATCTTTATTTTTGCACTCATGGAGTCTTGTGGCGTACGTCTCCATGAGCTGTCAAAACGGCGGGCAGCGGCAAGGCTTGCGAAGGTCTACTAAGTTCGTTCCGATAGGGCACCCATTGCGATTCGCCTACTCTTGGCGACTTCCAAACACATACACAGGATAATAAGGAATTATTGCAGAGTCCAGCATTGCCTGAATTTCCTGGTACGGAATATTCCCTTCGTCTCACCTTAGTCCGTGCGTTTCGTATGCCTGTAGGCGGTTAGCCTGTTGAGTGGTGCTGCCATGAACACGGCGGTAAAAAAAGTAAAAACTTTGGTTTTCTCGTCTACATGACTGTACGAGATGGCAATCTGCTTGGTGATGTACGAGTCCAAAGAGCAAAAACCTTGGATGTTGCAAAATATTTATTTTTCCCTAGATGTTTTTTTTGTTATATAAAAAAATTGAAGGTTCCTATGCACACACCAAGTTTCAAATTTTTTTTACAAGGTCGTTTAAAACTTCATTGAGGTCCATACACATCGGGCACCTGTGTGCTGGGTTGGTTTCCACGCCGGGTAGTGATTGCCAGTAAATTTCTTGAAGGTGAGTATCTTCCACGGGTAGATTTAGCGAGTAGATAACTTGCATGCGGACGTCGTCTTCTACGGGTAGGACGTCTTCTATGGGGAGAGCGTCTTCAACGTGGAGAGTGTCTACAATGAGGAAGTCGTCTTCAACGGGCGCAGAAGTCGCGAGGGCTGCTCGGCGGGACTTGCATCAACCCCTGCGATGTGGTGTGTCTGGAACTGAGGTGGTGCAGCCCTCGAAACACTCCATGCACGGGAGGCAGTCCTGTTTGGCTTCGTCCTGCTGCAGGTAGGCCGGAAAATACTTGAATGCGGTCGAAATTTCGTAAGGTGTGTAGACTAGGAGAAATTCTTTCGGCAGGTACAATAACTATCGCGTTTGTCCAAGGCACTAAGCAAGCGCACCCTTCCAAATGCCAAAATGGCCGAAACGATTTTATGGCCGCTAAGACAAAATGCGTACATTTCTAAGAGCGAGAAAAATTACTGATTTCACGAGGTGGCTCGGGGTGCGTCTTATAAAGAGTTTTTTAAGGAGAAAAGTAGTCCGCCTTCGCGATTAAAGTAGGCCGCCGATTGTTCGGAACGAAGGTTTCCGGAAACACCCGAGTAATAAGCAAATGAGAAACATTGGCACAGTAATTAAATATATTGGAAGGGGTTGGAGGGGAACCGACTAATTGGTCGGACGAAGGTTTCCGAAAATACTCGAGTAATCAGCCAATGAAAAACATTGACGGAGCAATTAAATATATTGGAAGGGGTTAGGAAATGGGCCAATGAGAATCAGGGGTGGGGCAATTGGTCAGTTAAATATATCGGAAGGGAGAGTGGAGGGGGTCAGTCGTCTGCTGGGCGCATTGCTGAGGACAGCACCAGCAATTTAAAACAAATGACAAACGAAAAAACCAAGATGGCGGATGGTGGCTGCGACGTCTATCAAGATGGTGGACTGCACCTACCAAGATAGTGGAATGAGTATGGGTGGAAGGGGGGTGTGGGCGACATCCGGAAATTTAAGTTTTGAAAATAAATTTTTAAATAATTTTTAAATAATTTTAAAATAGTTTTTTAATATTTTTTAATGTACATTTTTTTGGTCAAAGGTTATTGGAATGACAAGAGTACGAACAGCTCCAACGCTCCGGTCCCAGGTCCCGATGTGCCAATGTCCCCATAATCCGTCTACTAGGGTGCATTGGTTGCTATAATAGCTGCATGATACTCAAAGAGATAAGGTTTACAGAGCTCGAGAGTTTTGAGTGGTGTCTCTGTTTATAAGATTTTTTTTCTGCTATTTGTTAACATTTTCTTTTCCTTGCACAGATTTCCCATTATCTCGGGAAATATTGCAGCTATAACTTTGAAATTTGTGCCACTTATTCATTACATTTTGCTAATGTGAATCTACAATGGTGGCGGTAAAACAAATTATTTCACCATAAAAAAATTTAAATTTATTAAAATAAATAGAAATGGAATAAAAAAATNGGTGGCGGTAAAACAAATTATTTCACCATAAAAAAATTTAAATTTATTAAAATAAATAGAAATGGAATAAAAAAATGTATTTTTTATTCTACTAATTTTATATTTATGAAAATATATCAGTAATCGTACAAGTCGCGGATATACNAAAAAAATGTATTTTTTATTCTACTAATTTTATATTTATGAAAATATATCAGTAATCGTACAAGTCGCGGATATACTTTTGGCAAAAATTGTATGACATTATCTTGAATCGTTCCAGAGTAAAAGGGATATAAATTTGTTAAAATTAACATTGGCCGTAAAAGCCTTGCACACCCCCCTTAAACAAACAAGCACACGACGCGACATTTAACGTTCTGTTTTAGCNCATTGGCCGTAAAAGCCTTGCACACCCCCCTTAAACAAACAAGCACACGACGCGACATTTAACGTTCTGTTTTAGCACGATACTGCGATCAACATTTAGCCTTGCGCTTACTACAAGAAAAGCAAATGCAGTCTTTGATGATTCCGAATAACAATTTGTGTAAATGAGAAAGCAGTTAGTTTCCTGCGAGATGTTCAATGTTACCGATATATTAATTTAGGCCACGGACATTTCAAACAACTGCTCGCAATATGTTTTGGTGAACAATACCAAGTACCTCAAGGTAGGGGAAAAACGAAAATAACACGAATCAAGCAAGCGCAAAAAACAATACGGCTGAGATATATTTTACAAATTACACCACAGCAAGATATTTAGATGAAATAAGTATTAAATGACAAGTGATCCCTAACATTAACTATGTCGTGTTATTTTTAGCTTTATAAGTAGAAAATAATTCAAACCCTTACGTCTCCAGGTATTGCACAGCAAACAAAATTCGTCTGATTAGTCAACTTCTCTGTTTACACGATGCGCGTCGAGTTTCTTCCACGCCACGTGCGTGATATACTTAATTATTTGAACTTTCAGCCATCATCGTCGTGTAGGAAGCAGGCGTAACGCACTCGTATTTGTTATCTTCCCTCTTGAATACTGGTCGCCACGGGGCAGGCAGTTCATTCCTTACAGCTAGCTGCCCACGTTTCTTTCTTCTTTAGTATAAGCAAGTTAATCTCAATAAAAAAAAGCTGAATTAACAATTACAAAATGTCAGTTTAGCTGCCGAAAAGTTCTAAGATACATAAAACCGTATTTTATTGTCATTTATCTTACACACATAGAAAGCTGAAACTACCTAAATACACGACTGCTCTTTCAGTATTTCGTAACATGCAGTCACTTTTTCTACACGTCGTAACATATTTACGAAAAGACCGTAAAAAAACAATATAAGCAACGGCTTTAAAAATGGTGAAAAAATACAAAACCAATTTTCTGCGGGAATAATTCTTTTATGTCCAGTCATGTTCTGCTAATAGACTGTTTTTTTTCTCGATGTCCGGGATGTAAATGGCAAAAAGAAGATGATTTCATTTTCCTGATTTTTGCTCTTCACTTTCCCTTTCAACTATCTATGGAATTATCCGCACATGTTATGTCTGGAACGTATTATTTTACATTACCACATTATGCAAAAAAAAAAAGTAAACTGTTATTTTCAACACCATCAGGTATAACTGATGTCTTGAAAACCGCTGTGACGGAACGTCACTTTCAGCCCATCTGCAACCTTCTCGTTGGCGAAGACATGCAAAAAACCTCCGCGTTAAGCTCTTTATGAAAAATCGTTAGCCGATCTGGCGCTAGCAGGCATTTTTCTTTAGGTTTGTCCCATTCTCATCGCCCCATAGGGTTATGTAAATATACAGGATGATTCTAAAATCATGGGACAAACATTGAGGGGTGGTAGAACTCACTAAAACAAACAATTATTGTATAGGAATATATGGGCGGGAGTGACGCGTTGAGGCACAAACACATAAACAACAGATGAAATGCAACACAGTGTTTATTTACAACGTCGCAGCTAAATGCCTTTTTTACAGCAATGTTTATAATAATTGCTCAAAATTGCTACCACCGACAGTAATGCAAGCTTGGTAGCGTTGGTGGAGTGATGTTGATGCTGATGCAGCAGGTCACTGGCGCACCGTTTGACTGCCCTCAACTATCGCCACCATTGTCAGCCATTCACGCCATATGTAGAGGTCGCCAAGCATGCGTGACTGTTGGTGGATGCATTTCCAGCAACTGTTTTAACATTTTCTGTACGGAATCACTCGTTACGTATGCTGCTAATGAACTTTTTATGTTTCCGTTAATGTGTTATGTTTTTGTGTTTGTGCCTCAACGCGTCACTTCCGCCGATATATTCGTATACAATAATTGTTTGTTTTAGTGAGCTCTACCACCCCTCAATGTTTGTCCCATGATTTTAGAATCATCCTGTAGAGTCGTTCCCCTCTCTTCACTCTCTGGTGGTGGCATTCTTCATGGTTGGTATACACATACTATCTATGGTCACTTCCTGTATGTAAATTGCAAGAGTCCAAAGAAAGGCAAAGTACCTTTACATCCTTTGTGAGTCACGTTTTCGAGTGGGTCAGCATCTCGATCCCGTGAGCCGCCGAAGAGAGAACTTATTGCCGACAGCTGGTCAGCGCGTACGATGTTTACGTCGGATATTACGTTCTTCTGTTAGTGCATCAAGATTTGTGTTACTCCGTGAGTTCGCACTGTTCAATTAACATGGATCATGATTTCCTCCCGTTTCCGCTTACCTGTAGTCCTGAAATGCGAGCCTGCCAGTGCATCAAAATATATTCCCGAACTTTTGATTTTAAAGGCTTACGAAGAGAATATTAACAGCATTTCCGGTTAGGAACAATAAAGCCTCAAAGTGCATTATGTTACAACGAATAAAAACAACTATAAAACTACTATAATAATAATAATAACTTCCTCACGTCGTAGTAGTTTCACTCTGAACGTGTCATATAAATGTGAGGACCAAGCAAGTTTTGATGATGCAAGAAGTATACAATGTTTAAAATAAAATAACAACGTTTAACGTTGCTTCAAAACTTAACACAGACACACTTTTAATTCATGTTGGTTGGATAACAATAAATTTTTCAGGGAGAGGTTTTAACCGTATTAATTGATATGGCAACAGTCCCAAAAGTTCGGTTTACTGGCTACATTCCCGTGTAAGGCCAGGACTACAATGACTTCACGTTTCACGTAATACGTAACGAGTAACACGTTCACGTAAACCGGCTACTCTCGACTAATGTGTTTCAAGTAGCCCTATTACGATAATTTCATGTAACGTTCACGTGATCGGAAAGCCAATGAACGTGTAACTTTTTGCGAGATACGTGATACACGACTCTGCATCACGTGATCTCACTGGACAATCACAATTGGGACGATGCTGTGTTATATTTCCTTATCATGGACTTGTTTTTACTATCGCGATGTCGTCTGCACACGTTTTTAATTAATATACCGCAATATGTAATTTTCTCCCGNGTTTGTCCCATGATTTTAGAATCACCCTGTAGAGTCGTTCCCCTCTCTTCACTCTCTGGTGGTGGCATTCTTCATGGTTGGTATACACATACAATCTATGGTCACTTCCTGTATGTAAATTGCAAGAGTTCAAAGAAAGGCAAAGTACCTTTACATCCTTTGTGAGTCACGTTTTCGAGTGGATCAGCATCTCGATCCCGTGAGCCGCCGAAGAGAGAACTTATTGCCGACAGCTGGTCAGCGCGTACGATGTTTACGTCGGATATTAGGTTCTTCTGTTAGTGCATCAAGATGTGTGTTACTCCGTGAGTTCGTACTGTTCGTTTACCATGGATCATGATTTCCTCCCTTTTCCACTTACCTGTAGTCCTGAGATGCGAGCCTGCCAGTGCATCAAAATATATTCCCGAACTTTTGATTTTAAAGGCTTACGAAGAGAATATTAACAGCGTTTCCGGTTAGGAACAATAAAGCCTCAAAGTGCATTATGTTACAACGAATAAAAACAACTATAAAACTATAATAATAATAATAACTTCCTCACGTCGTAGTAGTTTCACTCTGAACGTGTCATATAAATGTGAGGACCAAGCAAGTTTTGATGATGCAAGAAGTATACAATGTTTAAAATAAAATAACAACGTTTAACGTTGCTTCAAAACTTAACACAGACACACTTTTAATTCATGTTGGTTGGACAACAATAAATTTTGTCGGTCAAAATTTGTATTCAAAGAATATACATTTTTCAGGGAGAGGTTCTAACCGTATTAATCGATATGGAAACAGTCCCAAAAGTTCGGCTTACTGGCTACATTCCCGTATAAGGCCAGGACTACAATGACTTCACGTTTCACGTAATACGTAACGAGTAACACGTTCACGTAAACCGGCTACTCTCGACTAATGTGTTTCAAGTAGCCCTATTACGATAATTTCATGTAACGTTCACGTGATCGGAAAGCCAATGAACGTGTAACTTTTTGCGAGATACGTGATACATGACTCTGCATCACGTGATCTCACTGGCCAATCACAATTGGGACGATGCTGTGTTATCTTTCCTTATCGTGGACTTGTTTTTACTATCGCGATGTCGTCTGCACACGTTTTTAATTAATATACCGCAATATGTAATTTTCTCCCGTAAATGGGAACGAAACTACATGGCCACAATTTATTAAGTTTTTTAGAGGTGTAAAAATGTTTGCATGAAATACATTATGTTTATTATTTAGTTTGCAATTTTTAGTAGGCCTACTTCATGAAACACGATTTCATATTCTCTGCAGATTACAGTTCATTACATACGATCTCCCAGAGGCATTTTCATTCATGGAGATTATGGTTATCTCTTGGTTTCAAAGTTTGTATAATTAACGAACGCCACACTTTCGCAGCCTGTTATGTGTAACCACATCTACGTTAAGGCACAAATACGCCCATAAAACTTAAATTTTCACAGTTTTAAATATATAAAATGTAATACTTATCTCCGATATTTTCACCCAGTTCATAGAGGTCACTTGCTTACATTAAGCACCATAACATACGACCCAAAACAACCACGTTTTACGTACATGTGAAAGTGTAGCGGATGCGTGTTACGTGTAACGTGAATTCACTCTAATCCCGACTTAAGTACATATTATATTAAGTACCGTTCATTGAGTCAGATTTCTGAAGTTCAACTCGGACATTTTGATTAGCGTGAACGAAATACGTTATCACTGAATAAAATAAATAAAGTTAGCTTTCATTAAAACAAAATGTTTCCCCGCTCAAGTTGGTACCAACCTAAAAACAATACACCTCCTGAGAATATTTCATATTTTTACCGACATGTGCAATGCATTCACTGATATATGATACATAGTTGTGATGGCGTATTTTAATTCACGCCCAAAATACACTTTTTTGTGTTGTCTGAGGTGAACAACTGAGTTTATCCTTCTTTCTGAATGTAATAGGCTATTCGCGATAAAAGAAAGCACTTCTTAAAACCATGCTAAATTTTTTCCTTTCAACCAATTTCTATCTTTCCATCAATTTTAAAAATAAATATTGCTGTGTTACCAATAAACACGGTGTATACGTTTCACCACTCTCAAAAGTTAACGTTTGAGTCTGCAATAAAATATTTTTATTAACGGTTAATGCCTGTTGAGAGGGCCTTAAGAAGTGCTCACTTTACAGTGAATAATAGCCTATAGGTACAGATTATTTTTCTTTAACTCCCACATTAAATATTGCTGGTACGAAAGCCTCCTGAGGGTATGTTTAAGGGGAACGTAATACATTTTGTTTCTGTTGGTACTAATGCTTAATGTNACATTTTGTTTCTGTTGGTACTAATGCTTAATGTGGTCAGATTCTCAATGTAAGGTGGTTGTGGTGGTGGCAGTGTACTACTGCTAGTAGTACTAGTAGCAGAATTAGTGTTTTTTATTTTCGCTTTAATGTAAACATACGATGATGTTTTTATAAAAACTCAACAAACGCATGCGCGATAGCAGTGGTCACATCGGTCAACATCCGCTCATTTATTGATACTTAACACCAAGCACGTAATTCTTTTCGGGCAGGAGCCGCGATGGCTGAGCGGTTAGACTGCTCGCCTCCCAACAAGGAGAACCGGGTTCAATCCCCAGCTGGGTCACTCCCGGCATGTAGGGATCGTGCTGGACGATGCCGCTGGTCATCGGGTTTTCTCGGGGACCTCCCATTTCCCCCGCCCTCTCACTCCGGCGCCGCTCCACACTCACCTCGCTTAACCCTCATTGGCTCTCAAGACCTCGCTGTTAAGAGCCGCCCAAATCCATTCACTCACTCTTTTCGGGTACGTAGCATTGAAATAAAATAAAAACCTTCCACTCATACATTTAAGATCGTTGTCACACGAATAATAGTTTAGTTATGCAAAAAGGAACCAACCCACAGAAATGTTATTGCTACAAAAAAGAGCCAACCCAATATTATAGTGTGGAGTGGAAAGATTTGGGTGGCTCTTAACATCGAGGTCTTGAGAGCCGTTCCTCATGTTTTTTTGAAAAGAGATAAGAGCCCAAACAAGCCAACAGGTTCTTGATTGATGAAAAACATTTTACAGAAAGGATCCAACTCACACTGTGAGATGGCTTCGTTTTGCATAACAGCATACGGAATTTAACAGAGAACATGAGTTGCTTGGTTTCTTTTTGTAAAATAAAAATTTTGATGCCTTTTATGTACNCATACGGAATTTAACAGAGAACATGAGTTGCTTGGTTTCTTTTTGTAAAATAAAAATTTTGATGCCTTTTATGTATACGATAATTTCCAATTTTTGCCCTAAGTAGGTAATTAATATTTTTGTCAGCGAAATTCTTATTTGCACATGTGTTAACAGCGTGTTTGAACTTAATCCCGANAGTAGGTAATTAATATTTTTGTCAGCGAAATTCTTATTTGCACATGTGTTAACAGCGTGTTTGAACTTAATCCCGAATTAATACATACATTAATGTGTTTACGGTTTTGGCGATATGCTGTTTACTACTAATGTTGATTAATAACTAAAGAGAAATATCACTATCAATGTGTTTATAATAACTTAAACATAAAACAGAAAAAGAGTATTGTGCAAAAAGGAAGCATGCCTGCAAATATTGTAGGTATACCGGTTTCGGCACATTCATCATGCATCAGGATTCAGGATTCGTCCGCCCTCTTGGATGACGTCACAAATTTTCCCGTTTCCCCCTTAAAATCAAACATTTCCCCCTCAAAATTGAACATTTCCCCCTCAAACTTGTCCTTTTTCCATCAAAATTTCTCTTTATCTCTGAAAGTTTCCCTTTTCCCCTTAAAATTTCCCGTTTTTCCCTCAAAAAATATTTATACCCCAAATGCAAAAACCGAGCCCCCCCCCCCCCTCTCCACCTT
>NQII01002028.1:97766-177617 GCA_002778355.1 Clitarchus hookeri
AATTACGACAATACGAAAAAAAATTATTGCTTGTCTATATAAGTCTCTGATAGTCAAAAAACTTATATAAAAAATTATATCAACGTATTGGAATAATTACTACAAAATATTTATTCGTACCCCATATACACACGCTATTACTTGTTTTAAATCGTTATCTTAGAACATGTCCCAATAGTCAAGTGGTCTAAGGCATCTGTATGCCGATCCAAGGTTCGGCAGTTTGATCCCGCCATCCTCCAGACGATATTTTAAGCTCCGAAATAAAAAAGCAGCTCCTCTAGCGTCCAACTCTAGAACCAACATGGCGGCCAAGCGAGAGCGACACCATCGCCTCTAGCAGGTGATGAAGGACAAGTGGAAACAAGATGGCGTGGTCGAACGAACGCGAGTAATAGGGTGGCATACTCTAGCAGCAATAAACAACATTACAGGGATCTGTGGTGCACTCTAGCAGACGACGAGAGAACTACAGCACGTGACAGATGCGAAGGTTATTAGAAAACAAGATGGCGGACAATATGGACTGACAGACAGCCAAGACAGAATGGGAGAGAATGAAAAAAAAAACAGTGAATGATAGAGCATAAAAATATAAAACGGAATTTTAGAGCTTGAGAAAACAACACAGAATAATNAAAAAAAAACAGTGAATGATAGAGCATAAAAATATAAAACGGAATTTTAGAGCTTGAGAAAACAACACAGAATAATAGAGCATGAAAATACAAGATGGAATGATAAAGCATGTAGGGCAAAAACAAAATGGCGGAAACAAGATGGTGATGTACTGTCTACCAAGCTGGCGAATGCAGGCCAAGGTCAATGCCATCGATGATGGTGTCTGTGACATCATACAATATGGCGGATTCGAGATTGCCATCGAATTGTCATAATCTATCCACTTATGTGTGCCTGTTAAAATTACTCACGCTACACAGATCGAATTATCTACTTTAGAAAACAATCGATATGATTAACAAACAACCACAGCTAGTCGATTNCTCACGCTACACAGATCGAATTATCTACTTTAGAAAACAATCGATATGATTAACAAACAACCACAGCTAGTCGATAGCACTGTGCTGTTACTTACTTATTATTGTTTTTATAGAAAGTGATTCTGGAAATAAAACAATAACATTAATTTTAACTCTGAAGGCTAACATTATATGGCGCAGACCCGCGCACCAACCCACTGAGTTACACACAGAGACTTCATAATGTCTGTGTGATAATATATATATATATACATTACCTAACTCCACATTTATAGCGTATTTTATAAAGTTGTGTTTATTGTTTTATTATGATTGTGTTAGTAATTCGCAACATTTCCCGTTATTTACGCGTAAATTAAGTTTCATTTTGTACATACATACGTTTTACAGAACCCGTAATATTTTCGTAAACGGTCATATACGGCTTGAGGTAATTACTCGGGTGTCCGCCATCTTGTCTGTCCCAGCTTCATATGTATAGCAGACATTCAGAACAGCTTCTACTGTTGCGGAGTTAGGTCTGGGAGCGACAGAGATGGAGTATGGGTGTGAGAGAGGGTAGATGTCACAGTGACAGCACTGCCGACTTCCCCACGCAGCCGCCANTAACACTGCCGACTTCCCCACGCAGCCGCTACGAAAATGGACTAGCGCTATGTGGTGTTCAACCAAATAACTACAGATTCTCACCTGCTGGAGTGGTCAGATACTTTAACCTGGGGAAGTCCACTCTAGGTATATCTTTACTCGATAGTGTGAGTGAGGTAAAAGTCGATGGAGTACTACGGTATCGCCTCTACACGCGAGCCACTGATCTGGGGAGCAGTCTTTCCGACGGTTGGCGACTCGTCTGAGCGTGAGTTTAAGCGTTTAACCTACAATTTTATTGGACGTGGCTCTAGCAAATTCCAATTCATGCCTCTATCGTAGTTTTGCATGCAACCTATGCATACATTTTGAGATATAGCAGTCTGAAAAGGTCGTTTTTGGCTATGTTCAATGGCACGAAAATAATGTTTCCAACCTGCTTAATGCCTTCAAAGTACTATTCCGCTATCGTATGGGATGTACTTTCTTTTCTTAGGTAAATATATTGGGGGCACGTTTCATAGTTTCGTCAAAAAACCAGTTTTCGAAACATGCTGCAATATATTTCGGGCGGTAGGTAAGAGCCCTCCTTAACCTTTCTGAGTCGCTGTCACTGCTAAACTGAACAACCCCACCCCTNATTTCGGGCGGTAGGTAAGAGCCCTCCTTAACCTTTCTGAGTCGCTGTCACTGCTAAACTGAACAACCCCACCCCTTCGTGCAGCGGCAATGGACTCGCCCGAATCTCCCGGCGCGTTTCGGACTTCTGCCCACTATTTTCTCGTTTGCATTTCAGTGTAACGCTACGAGGACGGGCGCGGTCACAAGTGCCCTGCGGACAGAAACCTAGCTGAGGGGCAGCGGAAGGTGGGGGACGGTACAGCGGCGGAGGCAATTAGCCAGCTGAGTGACGGGCGGTGTTATTGGCAGATTGGCGATAAGGCGCCAGGAGCCGGTGGGCGGGTCGCAGGTGCGACGCCTCTCTCCAGCAGCATCCGGCTGGCATCTGGACCGCACTCCCAGCTGCTTCCGCCCCCAGGCGCCGGCTGCAGTCGCCTTGCCGTCACTCTCCGTTTCAACATTCGCACTCAGCGTCACAGGCTGTTCACGGCAAACCTAGCACTTTTAAAATCCCTGCTTAAGATCTCATTGTATGCACGTTGTGTATTATTCCGCCTTATGTAAAATTAACTTGGGCGTGGGCCTCATTACTTTATTCATACGTCCATCAAGTGAAACTGTGAAATTATTTGAAAACCGAATATATTACAAATCTTTCTCATTTTTACACTTCGATGCATAAAATAAACAAGAAGCCNGAAATTATTTGAAAACCGAATATATTACAAATCTTTCTCATTTTTACACTTCGATGCATAAAATAAACAAGAAGCCAAAGAAATTACTTTTGTTATCACAAATAGTTACCTAATACTTTTTACTTGACGTTAAGATATGGAACTACTTTTTCTCCATCGTTACCAACTTTACTGGGCGCGTGTCTCTCAGTGCGCCCGTTAAGATATGTGAGGTAGGAGCAGTAACTTTTTTTTAAGGTTGATTTCAAAAGTGCTCACTTTGTCGCGAACAGCATTTACTCGTGATTCCTTGCTAACCCTAGTNGAAATTATTTGAAAACCGAATATATTACAAATCTTTCTCATTTTTACACTTCGATGCATAAAATAAACAAGAAGCGAAAGAAATTACTTTTGTTATCACAAATAGTTACCTAATACTTTTTACTTGACGTTAAGATATGGAACTACTTTTTCTCCATCGTTACCAACTTTACTGGGCGTGTGTCTCTCAGTGCGCCCGTTAAGATATGTGAGGTAGGAGCAGTAACTTTTTTTAAGGTTGATTTCAAAAGTGCTCACTTTGTCGCGAACAGCATTTACTCGTGATTCCTTGCTAACCCTAGTAACAAATTTTTTAATGCCTCAAGATCAAGTACGGCCGTAAGCAAGCATCGCGAGGGTGATGCTTCGCGTGTGTTTTTTTTCCTCGGAATATTATGCGGTGTCTATAGGGCACAGAAGAAAACAATATCGTAGACAGAGGGCAACTTACAGTAATTTTTGCTGGCTTTGGCACTTCTCAACGGCCACGTTCACGTTTCAATAACCAAATTTAAAAATTGGCGACAAAATTTCGACTTTCATTTCTGTCCTGAAAAAAAATATTAACATTGAAATATTCTATAGTTTTTTTTTTTAATTATTGTAGTCACAACTGTTTACTGTGAGATCCATATGACATCTAGGGAGGCCCCTTAGGACGTCCGCCTATCCGGTGCTTGAAATAGTACGTTTCAGCATGTTTGAAATACGCGTTCGATGACGAAAATGTTTAACGTGTAGCCAATATGATTACCTACGAAGAGAAAACATGCCCCACACTAGGACACTCTGACACCAGAGGGAAAAAAATTTCGGTCACGTTCCCAGCCGTTGCAGAATTAGGTTTCGTTGTTATTCCACAGGAACCGTACTATTTTCCGGGATAAAAGTATCCTATGTCCTATTCCAGGACCTAAAGTACCTACATACCAAATTTGATCAAAATCCGTTCAGCCGTTATGGAGTTGAGTGGTAACAAACACACAGACACACACAGACTTTCGCATTTATAATATTAGTAAGATACCATACAATGATAGGGTCACCACTGAAAGTCCTGAAGAGCTGAGTCGACGAGAGAGACTGCACGTTAGTTCAGCACCTTGCGCGTAAAGGCGACCAGAGAATCAATGCGCGCTCCTAGGTAGCCCTTAACGCCCCCTATCCCCCCCTCTCCCCAAGGCCTCATACACGCAAAATATCTCCAGTCAGAAGGCGCCATAACGATCCATAAATAAGCACATTTTTTTATTTCTGTAGTCGTGTCATCGCAAAGTAGTGGGTATGATCTAGCTATCACACGTAGTAACGGATAAGTAAGTGATGATGAGGAAATTGCTGAATACTGACGTATGTAGTTCTGAAATACGGTGATGAATTAACTTAAAATTTTTGACAAAAAATTATGAAATTCCTATTCAATAAATAGTTTACACAATGATAAATGTGCGTTGTGGTTGACCAAACTTTTGTGTTCCTGATATATTTTAATGTTCCATTATATGTGCTGAAAAACGTCATTACTTTATCTGTAATCTTTAAATGTATCGAGGCTTGTATCCTAATGGAAACTCCATATGGAGCAAACTGGGACTGGCAAAATCAAGCTATTGCTGATAGAGGAAGGGTTGCCTATTAGTTAAAAAACCTAAACCGTTAATTAAACTGTCAGTGCGTTAATTTAAATTTTGCGACTGTAGTTAAATACGTGCGGTTAACTCTCATGCGTGCGTGATCAACATCTGAAGGCGTGGTATTTTAAATTCGCTGTTGTTAGCGATACTGGACTAACTCAGATAGCTAATGAGTTATGCACAGATAAATCTGCGGTCTTAATTAAAGTGAAATACGATGGCAATATCTTAGCTGCGCATCATTATTCTTGACGTACACTCTATGTTGGCTTTTTTTCTGCAAGGAACAACATTTTTCCGGAATATTTACGCACCGTATTTGAGATTCCTGGTCATATTCATGTCTGATACAACTTATGTGCATGGTTGTTTCGTTTTTTTGTTCATTTAAAAACTTAAAATATTTCATTTTAAACAAGTGCTGTATACGTTGATGTCATTTTTTTAGGTGGGCCAGTCAAGTATCAAATGCTTCCAGTTTTAGACGTTTTTTCACACAAATACAGGTTAGCCCAAATTAATGTTTAAACTCTTTAGAAAAACTATTTAAAACAATTCGATGGGACTGCTAATATCTGACGCTTTAAATACAACATTGGATGTGTGTGAATGATGACAATAGGTACGGATTTTCAAAATGTTCGCCATCAGCAACAAGACGAGGGTGTTACGTCACAGGCGGTCACAACCGCATCTCTCATGGTGCCCAGTGTCCATGGCTTTGTGGCGTACGCAGTCTTCTCCAGAGTGCATCATGGGTAAAAATCTAACGGCGTCAAATCTGGAGGATCCAGGTGGATACTAAACAGTTCTTCGTCGGCTTATCCGCCTCCCAACAAATGTTTCGTCCAGTAGTGATGGTACACCTCGATGGTAACGTGGTGGTGCACCGTCCTGCTCGAAAAACCAATCGTCATCTCGGTAGAGCCGGTGGACAGCTAGCAGAATGCTTTTCTGCAAAATTGTACGGTAACTTTCACGTGTCACCATTCTGTCAAATAAGAATGGCCCAACAAGTCCTCAGGCAGACATACTGCACCGCAATGTTAACCTGGACTACCACAACGTGGGGATTTTCATTGGCCCAATACACAAGGTTGTATTGACACTTGCATTAAATCCAAAGACTGCCTTATCGGACCATAAAAATCACGTCAGTGAAATATTCGGTGTCACTGCGCATGTTCATGATCTTCACAAAATTCGACACGCCTACCTGGGTCGTCTTGATTCGTAACGTGAAGTAACAAGGGAGTGTAGGCCTCCATTTTACTTTCTTTAAAATGCTATGGACACTTGATTTACTGACGTCTGACTCGCGCGCAGCTAGTCGTACGGACTTCGACTTCCCGAGGGATGTCCAACACGGCCCTCACACTTCTCTTCCTACGGCACTGCCATTTGTCCACATCACACGCAGTTACGTCTCTTCCGAACTTGCCACGTAATCGTGACATCGTTACATGTGATGGCGGCGCAGTGTCTAATTCTGCCCTCCGTCGTCTTTGCACCTCAATTACGTCCTTGCATTTCCAATAACACTTTCAAATCCACCTACGTTGCTCGAAAGAAAACCTTGTCACCTCAGCCATTTCCTCTACATTTGTGCTGCTGCCGTTCGTAGCTGCAAATGGAACTGACAACAGCAGAATTTATATACGCGGTCGTTCACATCTAACNTTGTGCTGCTGCCGTTCGTAGCTGCAAATGGAACTGACAACAGCAGAATTTATATACGCGGTCGTTCACATCTAACACTGTGCTTGCAGCATCAAATACACACAGTCCCATAAGATTGTCTATAAGAGTATCTCTATTATTAACCTACAAATAGTGTAATCATTAACACTTTCATCCCCCATTTTAGTTTATTGTTTTCGGTATTGCAAATAAGGCGTTTTTTAATGCATGCTTTACTTCAGTTGACAAAGAACTAGTTCGTTATCACAACCAATAAACTGCAAGCTTTGTGTTGAGTGGGTCGTGATCGGTGATATTAACCAGGCAACACGTGAAGCAGTGCGGCTTACTAATCAGCGCCAGGGAAAATCATTGGGCATCTAAGCCTCGCAGTGTACAGCACTGGGTAAAACCAGCCTTCCTGTGCAACTTCAAAACACTTTAAGAGTTCCTCTTCCTTAGGCATGACTACATTCCACCACATCTGCCGGCATAAGGCCTGTTCTCGTATAAGAATTGCATCCCCTTTTTTCCAGACGAGCATTAGCATAAATTTAGTACCAAAGTAAAATCTGCAACTATTACTGCAACAATGGACGTGTCTCGGACTTCGGTTTAAAGATCACTACAGTTTTTTATGTGTTGAGGGTAAACGAGAATTTTAGGGTAGATAGAGGATTGTCACTTGTATAAAGTTAGGTATACCAAAAAGTAAAAAATTATGTTCCCACGAAAGACAAGTGTGCAACAGAAGAAAATGAGAATTGAAGAATAATCCTTACTACAAAGCGAACAATAACGAGACTTTCGTCGATTTTCCAATCTTCATCATTTCCTCTTTCACAATTATTTCAAACATCCACAAGATGAAATAAATAAATAAAAATAAAAAAGGAATGATGGAAAACATTTTATTCTCTTCCTAATAAAGGTATTCTGTACAACATAATAATGTTTTGCATTTCTGACACGAATTTTTTGATTTAATACCTCTTGAGGTAATTAAGATAATACAATGAAAAAATAAAACAAAATTAGTAAAAATATTACTATTCATAAAAGTATTAAAACAATTCATTTAAACGTACGTGATATATAGATAAAAATCAAAGTTATTCGGTAATTATGTAAAACAAAAGGACACCTTCCAAAGACCAAAATATGTTTTTTATTTGTATTGCATATCATAGTAGAAAAGTCATTAAAGCTCCGTTTAGTGTTTAGAACGAACACCTTTGATAATGATGCTGGTATCAGAGTACTATTACTATGTTTGTTAGTATTTTAATAAAAAAGCGTTTTCTGATTAGTATTTTTTCTCCCATATCTGTACATTAATCGTTACGTTGCCAATAACACGCACAGCATTTTCTCATAAATAAAGCGTTCTTAGTTAGGGATAGAAAACAATTTTTGTTAGTGAGTGTGAAAGAATCCAGAATCCTTAATCATTCAAGGCAGTTGGACAAAAAGTCAACATTGCATTAACAAAATTAACAACAAAACAAAACCTTCCGGAAACTGTTAAACGCAGTTATGATATAGTTTCATGAACATTTCCAATGCATACCTTTCCACGAAAATCAGCATTTTTTTTATAGATAAACAGTCACATTCAATAATTTTATTTAATTCAATGCTACTTAATAAATTTAATACCTAGCGACGTCTGTGTTGTGTCACATGTTTCAATAAATATTCTGTAACTTTATGTGGAACATGCGAAAGTTAAGTAGAATAAGTAGCATTTAAAATAAATTATATTTACACAATTACTTGTTACTTGGATATTATTATAATTTTTTTAATCATTAACAGCCTTATTTTCTCTTTAATCAAAATATTTATCTAATGGTTAAGTGGTAGAGCATTGAAAATCTGGATACAATCATGCATTGTGATTGATCACATACATATTACAAATTGCCTAAAACAAACCCGACGATGCATTGTAAGCGAACAGTCGGTGGGCCTGCTTCTATAGCGAAAAATGATGTCCTGGGTAACTTTCCCTGTTGCAAAGAGATGCTCTGAAAATTATTTTTACTTTTAACGCCAATTATTAGTTTATAAACTTGCCTAAACTATTTTTAGTTTTCAACTTTCAATCAATGTGTTTTTCTTATGGTGGAAAAGGCCTCTAGTAAAAGGCCTGTAGTTCGCGGAGCAGAGATGTGACTCGCAGCAACCACTGCACCGCTATGGCGGACGTTTGATAACACTATCAATAATGTTATTGTGTTTGATTCGCACACCGAATGTTTGGCAGCTGTATTATATCACTTGTCGTGCGATTATCAGGGCACAAGGAGTCCGCAATGCCGCAACTGTTGTCAGCGTGACTCATCTCTCTCCACAGCGCTAGCGTGTTTGCTACTCTGGTCTCTGCACTTTACGCATTCAGTTACACACGTTCACCACAACACATTGTGCATTTAAACTCAACATACTTATTTAGTCTTAAGAAATTCAGTTCCTGTTTGGCCAGTATCATCAGTTTGAATGATTACACGTTTACCCTTCCAGGTTTCACAATTCCGTATTTGGCGATGTGTGAGCTCACATCAGCTGTAAAAACATTGCCGAAATATATTACATGTTTAGCCTTCTGCATCCGACAGTGAAACACTCAGAGGAAAAAAAAAAAAAAGCAACAAGATTTGCGTATCAGGTGGAAGAAAGAATCGTACTTTCCACGTGCTGTTTTGCGCAAACGTAGCACTTACAAGAACATTAATTTCACTTCTCGCGACGTGGGAAGTAAGTACGGAATAAAGGGCCTTAACTTTACAGGGTTAAGTCAGACTTTAAAAGAAGGTTAAAATATTTTATTTTAGCTGATAAACTTGTTTATGTTTAGAACGGAAATGATCAGCTTCCATGGCCGAACATAGCCGGTTTAGTCACGCATATAGCTTTACTGACAGGAATGCGGGAGGTTTTGCGATTGACTCCTACACACAGCACTGCATTTTGTTTACAAACCCAGATTTTTCTCCCTAGTTTAAGTCCCTGATTTAGCTCTCCTTACAGAAGTAATTATTTGTCGTTATAACCTGGCTATGCGTTGGCCTATTTTCGGAATGAAACCCAGCAAAAACCGAGCAGAATTGATGGCATAAGTCAATGTTTCCACTTAGAAACGAGAAATCTCAGTGGGAAAACTGGGGAAGAAGGGGTATCGAGGTAGAAGGAAAAAGACGAACGTAGTCTTAAGCAAATAGTGTCCTAAACAACTGACAGTTACACGAGCATGTAGAGAAACTGTGAAATATGGTTCTGTANAGTCTTAAGCAAATAGTGTCCTAAACAACTGACAGTTACACGAGCATGTAGAGAAACTGTGAAATATGGTTCTGTATATCGGGATCGTTACGATATAGGATAAGGACTCTGTAAGTACCCTCCGTCAGTACTTTTGAGGCCCAGCTTCCTGTAGCCATTTGGCAGTCGGCCAAGTTAGGTTTTACGCCCATGTTCTCGGTTACTGCCCGTTGCGCGCCGTTCGCTGTCGTTGTGACAAGTCATTTCACTTGCATTGCTCAACATGCGGCTCCACTTACGGCTATCATTTATCATTTTTACCGACCTCTCACGGGCATGTGAAATGCATACTTCTTCCAGGCAGATAAGTATCACATACGTACAAAAGTTCCTTGCAAGATGTCGTGTTACGAAATCCAGGCTCGTGTTACAGACGTGACTTCGAAAGTGAGACGAGATGAAGACTTGCCAAGACTACTGCACTACTTTTCACTGTTGAATTAATTTCCTGCTTATGAAGATCAATGTCAGTGTTTAAATTATTTTTCCAAGAGTTTATTAGTACATGTACTTTCTAACGAGGATTAGTTTGTGACTGAGCAAAATAATTTAGGATATCAATCTGAAGTGACGTNTTAGTACATGTACTTTCTAACGAGGATTAGTTTGTGACTGAGCAAAATAATTTAGGATATCAATCTGAAGTGACGTACGAGTATTGAATAGCCGTGTAATGTTTTTTTTTTAACGTGTCCATTGAAGTTGTATCGAGGTAGCCTCAAAGTCGNTGAATAGCCGTGTAATGTTTTTTTTTTAACGTGTCCATTGAAGTTGTATCGAGGTAGCCTCAAAGTCGTTCAAAAATTTACATTTTTAGCTATCACATACTTCTCGTAGTTAAGCAAGTATACGAGTATGTAATAACAGTCCGAAAAAGTCTGACAATGAAAGAAAATTACTTCTAAAAAATTATAAGAATTTAATTTGTATTTTTTTTGTACAAATCTCAATATTGAAAAAAACTTTATGCTACAACAGTAAAAAAGTGGACTGACTAATGCCNGTATTTTTTTTGTACAAATCTCAATATTGAAAAAAACTTTATGCTACAACAGTAAAAAAGTGGACTGACTAATGCCCCGAGTGCAGGCAGCCACGCACCACGGATACCACAAATATATTGACAGTTCTACTAGGTATGTGTGATACAGCTAAAACAAAATAATTGTTCATATTTGTAGAATTTCATGAAGAATATTTATTGGAAATTTGTTATGTGGTTCGCCCTTATTTCAGTTGTAACTTTTAATATATGATTTATATTCATATAGCTAGCAGTTAAATTCCTATCGCAAGTAAATCAGGAGTCCGATTCCAAAAAAAAAAAAAAAAAAAAAGNTTAGTACATGCACTTTCTAACGAGGATTAGTTTGTGACTGAGCAAAATAATTTAGGATATCAATCTGAAGTGACGGACGAGTATTGAATAGCCGTGTAATGTTTTTTTTTTAACGTGTCCATTGAAGTTGTATCGAGGTAGCCTCAAAGTCGNTGAATAGCCGTGTAATGTTTTTTTTTTAACGTGTCCATTGAAGTTGTATCGAGGTAGCCTCAAAGTCGTTCAAAAGTTTACATTTTTAGCTATCACATACTTCTCGTAGTTAAGCAAGTATACGAGTATGTAATAACAGTCCGAAAAAGTCTGACAATGAAAGAAAATTACTTCTAAAAAATTATAAGAATTTAATTCGTATTTTTTTTGTACAAATCTCAATATTGAAAAAAACTTTATGCTACAACAGTAAAAAAGTGGACTGACTAATGCCCCGAGTGTAGGCAGCCACGCACCACGGATACCACAAATATATTGACAGTTCTACTAGGTATGTGTGATACAGCTAAAACAAAATAATTGTTCATATTTGTAGAATTTCATGAAGAATATTTATTGGAAATTTGTTATGTGGTTCGCCCTTATTTCAGTTCTAACTTTTAATATATGATTTATATTCATATAGCTAGCAGTTAAATTCCTATCGCAAGTAAATCAGGAGTCCGATTCCAAAAAAAAAAAAAAAAAANCTTTCAACTTTAATATACATTTTAGGTGAAAGCCAACTCTGTATTAAAATAACTTTTTGAATTTGTGCGAATTTACATTTCAAGTAAAATTCCCATATTTGCGCCATAAAATATACATGATGAGTGTTATTTTTCGGATTAATCAGACGGCCAATTTATCATCGATATCGTGTCGCGGAACAATAAAATATTCTCAACATCTAAAAAAAAAAAAAAAGAAGTTCTTGGGCAGCCGCAAGGTATCCATCTGCACGGTGCGTGAGTATCTCTGTTGGAAACATGCGTGTAAAACAGGTTTATAGCTGCAACTAATGGGCGTGCTCGAAATGAGGTTCCTTGCGGGAAGAACGGTAGCGTAGGGTGTCACTTCGGAAGGAAATTTTCAAAATACGTTGCCAATTTTACGGTTTTCGTGATTGAGGTTGCAAAGGCATTGCCTGCATACGAAGATGTTTCTAGTTCAAATCCCGGCTAAGTCACGCTTAGGTTGGCGTTTGCCCAAGTGTAAGTTTAGGTTATTTTTAATGGTCATAGACGTAATTTTGTTTCGGAAAGGAGAGGAAGGAGGGGAAGTGAAAGGCAGCAGCAGCCAAGAATTATATTTTTAATGTCTCAGAAAATTTTCCCGTACTAATTATTTTGCGTGTAAAAGATTTATTTGAGACAACAAAACATTTCCTTATACGCATACGACCAAACAAGTATGTAGGATTAATTAAAACCCGAAATGAGATATGCGCTTTTTGGCCAAACACAGTTTTATTAGATGAACCGGTTCGAATGTGTCGCATTTCAAATTTTGTCCAGTTAAGGCCATAATGAGAGAGTATTTTCTTGGCTTCAACTAACCTTTCCTTGAGTGTTGTCCTCCGCTGTTGGTCCTTCATCGCCAATAGCAAACAGTAATGCCGCTGTGCTCGTCAGAAGCGCAAAGGCCTTTCTGTTCCCTGCAGGTTCACATCTGAGGATTTTGCATCTGGTAACTGTCCTCCCGTGTTATCTCCAGGTGCCTCCGTTCACCCTATCATTGCACCGAGGAGAACTCGAGAATACAGAGGCGAAACAACATCCAGTACAGCGAACTACAGTCGCACGTGCCAGC
The DNA here is from genome assembly GCA_002778355.1 of Clitarchus hookeri. Taxonomy (NCBI): domain Eukaryota; kingdom Metazoa; phylum Arthropoda; class Insecta; order Phasmatodea; family Phasmatidae; genus Clitarchus; species Clitarchus hookeri. The sequence goes on from NQII01002028.1 coordinate 110,743, forward strand.
AAAATGGCGTCACCGGCCGGGAGCCTGTGGAAACGCCGCCGCTCGCCAATCAGCGCTTGGTAACCTACTCGCCAACCAGCAGCTCAGCCAATAGCGAATCTTTTTCGCAGGACTCGCAATAGCCAATCAGACGCAAGACCCGTTTCCAAAGCTTCGCGCAGCCAATCAGAGAACGGGCAGGAGGTTGCCGCGCTTGTGTAACTTGTCCATGCTGTGATAGCACTCCGCCGCCATTGTTTACAACGCTTGTAACGCTTGTAGGCAGCCACGTAGAAAACTTGAAACAAGCGCACTTTGCGGATATCTTCATGTGAGGATAAGCAGTTACCAATAACAAATTTAATCAACATTTTTGCTAGCATTTTTTTTTCCCATTATTGTGGAAAAGTCATTCCAGCAAGTGCCAAGATATTACCCCTGTTAGTGTGTTTGTGCGGTCAACATCACAACTGTGGTGCGCTATTCACCACGAGTACGATTGTCCGTGGAGGGCTGAAAATAAACACTGCACATTATTTACTTTGAGATAATTAACCTGGAAATAAACATAATACATTCTAATATGACGTAACACACTTTGAATAACTCGCAACATACTATATAGTTTGCAGCAGCCTTTACAGGTTATTGTTGGGTGGTTACTCCAGCAGCACGAGTTTATTTTTCCACTCAGCAGATGTCGCGAAGGTGTTTACTTTTCCGACTAACAGATGTCGCACTCTGTGAGCTGTGAGTTTATAAACTACAAACACAAATAGTTAACGACATTGCCGCACACGTTATTCATAACGCCTTTTTAAAATTAAATCATATCAATTTAGGTAGGTATTACGTCTGCCTGGACAAAATTAGCTACTAAAAAAATTGTGCATAACTATTTGTAGTGTATTCGTTTGTTTTGTGGTGTCAGAACATTTCGATGTTCTTCCAAGTATGACGAAACGCGTACCGCATTGCAGTTCGTAATCACTATATTCGCTTTGTGTTTCGTTATGTCTCCGAAGCGTAACGATCGCTGACGCCACAACCTTTCACCTCGATGTCCACCACACTTCGCCTTTACGCCTACCTCCTCCGACGTGCTCGAGTCCTACTGTCGGAGTCGTACGTATTGAAATGAGGGTGGAGCGGTTGCCTGGGCGAGGTTACCGACGTCGGATGCCAAATCGCCGCAACCTCAACCGGATCACCCACACCCAGTTATCCCGTGGGATCTTGCGTTATGTTCCCGGCTTTTTATGAACTGCGCCTTCCGCATTTCTGCCTCGCCCGGAGGTCGCTCTTCGTGTCGTAGAGTGCGCTTCGGGCCGTCTCTCTTTTTGCACCGCTGCGTCGACATGCGCAATCACCATCGAAGCAGCGAGGAACACCATAAAACTGTGGCGGCCGTCAGCCTTACCGCTGGCTCGTCCTGGTGGTCTGTCTCGGACGAGCCGCCGGCGATGGCGGTCGTCCCACGTCGCGAGACGACGCCCGCGGCAGGTCGTTATCGCCGCGGCTCCGCTGTCCACGTGAGCGACTCCAGCTTAGCCGGGACAGGAGGAGGGACTCGACCATCGCCGCTAAGTGTGCACCCGCGGGCCTACAGGCGCCTTCCGTCTTCGACATCCGANCAGGAGGAGGGACTCGACCATCGCCGCTAAGTGTGCACCCGCGGGCCTACAGGCGCCTTCCGTCTTCGACATCCGAGTGCCGCTGCCTGCACCTCCAGCCCGTCTTACACGGCATAGTCCATTCACGGTTACCCCAAGATTATTGAAGCTTCGCAGTCGAGGACGCGAAGATGTAAATTAAAATTCTTACACGTGCTACATCGGAGTATGTAATTATACATTATAAAAAAAAATAAGACTTCCTAAGCTTATTTACAAATACCACATGCCATTAAAATAAATTATTTTTTTGGATTAATAAAATTGAATTAACTGCTAAAGTCAGAACAATCACGAATGCAAAATCTTGTTTTATCTCATGACTCTGTAAAAAGGTACGAACATTATTATTAAAAAAAAAAAAAAAACGCGCGTTTATAATAGCAATTGTATGTTGTATTAAATAATTATTTTTGCCACAAATGTTTTCCATACTTCAGGTAGGTTTCCAGTTCAGCGAACAGAAGTCCCATTCTCATGTTTTAATCTTTTTTTTTTTACGCTGTTTCGTGCGTCAGTTCTGCTAGGTCTGTAGAGATATCAAAATTTGTAATGGGTCCATTGCGACATTCTACGCTGAAAACATTTTATATTTCGTGTTAAGATTCTAAACCGTTCAGATTTGTGTTTTTTGTCACTGTTTAAATTGTTTTCTTTCTCCAGTTGTCGTGGTCGGCCAGGTCCCTGTCGCCTTCCGCTTAAATACACCCCTGCNTTCAAAATGCTGCTGAAGGGTGGTAGGGAAGGGTAAAGGTTAGTAGCGAGTATTTTATTAAGGATACACCAACTCTCCTTCTATAAGGTCTACAGTATACCTCTATTTGGGAAATGCAAAAGTAAATATTTAACGTAAAAATACATCCCTCACTTTCGGTGCAGGCTGGCACACAAAATTTGTCATTAGTCTGTGAATTTTGAGTGCTTCGTTAGGCAATATTAAAACAAACCTATAAAAATTTTATTTTCTTCTCGGAATTTCTTTTCCCTTTCCTGCGAAACAATGAATTATTCTCAAGTTAATAAGGCTAGTAACCCATGTTATAGCTACAAAGGTAAGGTAATTATATAATTTAAGCGAAGAGTAATAGTGGACGTTAAAATATTCTCAGTGATCGGGATCGTCGAACATTGAAGAGGATTGTCACGAAGAACAGTAGATATATAGTTCATTCACAGTTACATCCAACTTTTCTGAAGGCTTTCTAAAGTTCTACTTCCAGTGTATTCCTCCGCCTCAAGCAAACAAAGCTTAGCAGAGTCTAAAAAATTACACCAAAGGGACAGCGCACCACATTTGCGCGCGCCCAGTTTTATAATATTGTGCACGAGAACTATTTGTTACTAGTTATTACCAACACACCTATTTTCTACCTATTTTGTTNTTAAGCGAAGAGTAATAGTGGACGTTAAAATATTCTCAGTGATCGGGATCGTCGAACATTGAAGAGGATTGTCACAAAGAACAGTAGATATATAAGTTCATTCACAGTTACATCCAACTTTTCTGAAGGCTTTCTAAAGTTCTACTTCCAGTGTATTCCTCCGCCTCAAGCAAACAAAGCTTAGCAGAGTCTAAAAAATTACACCAAAGGGACAGCGCACCACATTTGTGCGCACTCAGTTTTATAATATTGTGCACGAGAACTATTTGTTACTAGTTATTACCAACACACCTATTTTCTACCTATTTTGTTNCAGTTTTATAATATTGTGCACGAGAACTATTTGTTACTAGTTATTACCAACACACCTATTTTCTACCTATTTTGTTGGTATTAATTGTATGTTACGTAATATAATTTAAAAATAAACAAGAAGTAAAAGTTGAATTTAGTAGGAAGCGAAGTATTATATGTTAACCAAAGTGTAAAACACTTGTGATATATGACATATTCAGGAGACAAGCAAGCACCTCATACGTGGGGTGATTTTTCAAAGGTTTGATTCAAAAACTGCGAAGAAACCGCGGCACAAGTAACGTATGACTCAATCACTATCTGGAACAACCTGCTTCTGGAATCGCATTCTGACGCGAGCTTCACAAATAACGTTCCTCCATTTGTTTCCATTATTTTGATAGCTTGAATGTTTAAGCGGGCATCCTTGCCGCAAATGGACGTGATTCCTTAAGCCGATATTACAAAATATACCCGCTGTCGAAGTTGGTATCGTACAAGCTTCTACAATACCTGGCGCGTGATCAAGTATACTAGGCGCTTTGCGAGTCGGCATGGAATATTCCCACAACACGACAGCAGTTGGTGTACGGCATTTGACACACTCGGTGGGTGCGCAGCGCGTGGTTCGTAGTAAATATGAGCCCCACTCGTAAAAATGCTGCTGGTCAGTTACTTTTGTAAGTCTACCAAAAACGGTTTCATGTGATAAAACTGTGTATAACAAAAAAAAAACATATTTATTAAAATTTTAGTTTTAATTAACCCTTAATAGCTGTTTGGCCGTATACATATAATAAAATGTATTGTTGTCTCAAATAAACCTTTTCGTGCTGACGTGGAGACCTGTTGCAACAAAATTCTTGGTTGGTTTGCCAACATTTTGCTACCGGTTTTATATCTTTATCTTACACATAGCGAATATAAATAATGTTTTTAATCAGGGAAAGACTTTTCGGACAGCCTATGCGACTTTTAACGATGACGACCACAGATTACGCTGCTGGTTTCTCAGTGAATTCGCTTATGGGGAATTGTATTGTATTGGAAAGGGCTTATTAACGTCCCCCGGTGTTATGCCTGAAAGCTTATCAGAGGGCAGCTTACAAACTATCTTATGACCTAACTTAAATTAACGCCCATGCCTTGCCTGGGAATCGAGAGCAGGGGCTCCCGCACCGCAGACCGGCGCACTAAGGAGTATTAAGCCTGAAAACCTGGCCAAAAACATTTTTTTGTCATATTTTATAGAAAATGTGTATCGTAGTAGTTCGTCACTCTAACTTTATTAAAGAAACATTTTAGAGGGGTTAGGGGACCGACATATATTTTTAAATAAAAAATAGATAATTTAACTCGTTTATTTAGTTTTAGAAATTAATTAAAAGTAACACAATACAAACATTATACAATAAATTAAAATTTACAAAAGACCCTCGATTTCCTCCTCATCTTGATCAGTTTCCTCCTCATCTTGATCAGTTTCCTCCTCATCTTGATCAGTTTCCTCCTCATCTTTATCAGTTTCCTCCTCATCTTCATCACTTTCCTCCTCATCTTCATCACTTTCCTCCTCATCTTCATTATTATGCTCTGAATCACTTGATGCAGAGAATTGGCTTGGTTTTAACAATTCTATTGCATGTTTGGAGAATGCTTGCTTAGGTTTCTTGGATTTAGGACGGATGCTTGTTATATACGGGTCTGATGTCAACAAAAGCCTGTTAAGTATGTCTTGATTGCAGACTGTTCTGGAAAATTTCCGAGAGTAATTTTGTCGGTATTGGCGAAAGTGCTTGTTCCTGGCTTCTGCGGCTTCTTCTGATAGTTGCCCAATCGGTAAAATAGAATGTGAGATGACACTGGGCGCGTGTGTTAATATTTTATGTAATGTCGGTGGCATTGGCTGCCAATTATAACTGTTGGCATAGTGTTTAGCAGTATCAACTGCGTATTCCGAAAATTTATCTACATCTGTTTGAAAACCCGAGGATAAAACTTCTAAAACTATTTTTAATCTATGGATTAGCTCTTGGTCTACTCCAGTTAGCAAGGCAGCCATCTCGGTATCAGCCAAAAATCGACGAGACGCGNTCTCGGGATCAGCGAAAAATCGACGAGACGTGTTGCCATCATTCGTGTTGCCGAATCCTGCTTTTGGCACGTCCACGAGCAATCCCAGTTTGTCTTTGAATTCTTTTTGGATTGCTACCTTCGCATCTGCTATCTTTTTCTTGTCATATGCCATCGAAATGTGGCCATAAAAGGAAAGCAAATATAATTACAAGTTTTGCCCACATTCAAGTAGTTCTAGATTTCTCCCTGATGAACTACACTGGTTTTTGGGCTGGTTTTCGGGAACACAAAAAATGCAGGTCAATACGGGATATGTGCGTGTTAAATTTCATCTAAGTCTATCCAACCGATTTGGTGTGGTCGAATAACAAACAATGAGACCAACATTCTTTTTAAGGTTTTATTAGGACAACCAAAAGAAGGAAAAAAATCGTTAAAATGTGAATGTTCGGGGGAATTTTTTTTGCGTGACAATGATAGAAGAAGGTTAAGAGTTTAATACTTTATAATCATTGTTCAGTACAAATGAGTACAACACCTTTGATATCACTAACTTTCGTAAAATACTTGTAAAAATAACACGCTTGTTAGGGGTTAAGTTTTACTTTAGTTAAAAGGCAATAATCTGGCGAAATGACACTTATAAATTGCTTAATTATGATGTACATACCTTCTCCTTCAATTTCCATGATGATTTTTTCACTAAAATCACTTGGAAAAGTATTTTAAATAATTACGAAAAGTTGATTAAAAATAGAGTGCCGAGAACAGAGACGTGCGTATCAAACACAGGCTATGATCCGACTACGAGCACAGTCAAGCGTTGGGCACTGCGAGGGTGGTATTGGTGCCAGGTGGAGGGGATATTCACTACCTGTTTTGAGACCGAAGGTTGGCCACATCCATAAAGGTTTGCAATTTTGATTTATGGCCAGGTTTTAAGGCTAAATACCTGTTAGTGCGGCGGCGCACCAACCGACTGCCGGTGTGGCAGAAGTGTAACAGCTGTGTGCACCTCTAACTCCGGCAGCAAACGCCAGCAAAGTGGCGCCACCTGCCAGCAAAACGTCGGAGCGCCTTTCTACCACCGTCACTTGGTAACTTACACGCCAAGCCGGCAGATCAGCCAGCGGGACAGAGAAGGCCCGTTCCCAGAGCCTAGTGCAGCCAATCAGGGAATTGAGTACGCCCACAACAAAAGAACAGTCGTGCCGTTTCTTCTCTGCGTGCTCGCCTGCTCTGTATCGCCGTGTAAGGCGGGATTCGCGGGCGGGAAGTATTCGTCGTGTGTGGCCGGCAGTGCAGAGCACCTCGCCCGTGACTGATGTCTCGCTCNCCTAAGCACCGTCATTAACAGTGGCCAGGCTACGCCAAGGACCAACGAGGATCGTTCCAACCTCCCTCCACATTTTTTTTTCAAGAAGTTGCGAGTTTTGTCACTACAATCTCCAAAGTAAAATTGGCTCACGGTTAACTGAACACACCGTTTTTTTTAAAGCCGTGTTTCTTTTTCTTATGTCTGCCTAGTGTATTCTTCCACCGCATTAAAAAAAATCATTTACGTTCCTATTAATTAGCGTGGTTACGTCGACCATCTAANCTAGTGTATTCTTCCACCGCATTAAAAAAAATCATTTACGTTCCTATTAATTAGCGTGGTTACGTCGACCATCTATAACAGTGGATATATAACAAAAATAGTGTGAAAGTTGAAAACTAATTTATACTATAATGTGCATAAAAAAACTGAAAAGTGGTGAGCCAAATATTTTATTTATAGTTTTTGAGTATATTTTATGATTTTTTGACAAGATATCGATGACATATTGATTAAAAGACCATACCATTTGAAAAACTACATCCACAATGATGTTTAACCGCAAATATGACATTTTTAACTCAACATCTTAATTGGTATAGATTTTTAAAGAATTATTTCAGCAGAAAGTTTTTTTTTAGCTGAAGTATTTCATGAAGTCATAACAGTGGCCTGTTGCAATTTATTTAAAATCCAACGGGGCCACGGTGGTGTAGTGGCCAGACTACTCGCCTCCCACCAAGGCAAACCGGGTTCGATTCTCGACGGGGTCGTTCCCCTGAGTTACGTACATGGGACTCGTTCCGGACGGTGCTGCTAGTCAGCGGGTTTTCTCGGGATCTCCCGTTGCATTCCGGTGCCACTCCACACTCACCTCACTTCACCCTCATCTGCTCTAAAGACCCCCGTTGTTAGCACCCACCCAAATTTCCCCACTCCATTCCACTCTTTAAAATCCAACACTTTGCTCACTTGTGGCTATTTTGACCTCATATTTAATCTCAAACGTTAAAACATTAATGCGGGTGAGCCACGGAAAGTATTTCCAAGAAATGTATTTCTTGACATCTTATTAATAATAACTACTATTTTCAACTCTATCTTTTTGTATTAATTTTGTTCAATTTTTAAATTTGTATGAAAAAATGCAACTTTAAATTTTATATCTCTCGTTTTAGAGATATCTGAAAAGTAATTTTCCTGCATTTTCATTATTTTTCGGGCTTTTATCTCATGTCAGAACAAAAAAGAATATATGCTAAAAACGTAAAAAATAATTTTATACTCTCGTGCACAACGGCAAGGGTTAAATGACGTGAAGATGGAGCAGTGGTGGAATGTAAGGGCGGATGGGACAGGAATGCTCCGAGAAAACACGCCAACCAACGGCAACATCCGCCACGTTTCTCACATACGACAATCCGGTCGACTATGCCAGGAGGCGAGTTGTCTGACCACTACACACACTCGGAATCGACATGAAACAAAATATAAATTCAATTTTTTTAAAAACTCTTGTTTAATAAGTCGTTAAACCTGTACCTGTTTTACGTAATTCGTTGTCATCGAGCTGCAGATAAGCAAATCAGTTACTACGTTGAAATATATGCAAGTAGATACCGGAGTATTCTACGGAACGTAGAGCGTTCTTTTTAAATGGTCCAACTTACCTTAAACAAGCTATACACATTTTGAATTAAATGTATTTAATAGTCAGGATGCATGAATCACATGACTATAGTCATTGGCATTACACCTGTAATCACCCTCATAATAAATTTGCTCAATTATTCTCAGATTATACAAATGAAACACAAATTACTTCTGTCGACTGACATTTTAATGTAACCATGAATATATGTTGCGTGGAATTAAGGAACTACACTCACTTTGCACAGACTCTTCAGGTGTAAAACTTTTATGTATACATGTATTTTCATTTATAGTAGTTACTATCGTTTATTGTATAGGACACCGCAAGAAAAGCTGGAAAATTAATTTTAATTCACTAAACTGAAATAAGGAAAAATTTTGAGTCTGTAAGGTCTGTCATTGGCCCATTTCATTAAGCGTGTAACATGTTGTCAACATTATGAATACAGTGAGTTAATAACAGGGCATAAGTCGGCAAGCTGTGAATTCACACCTACCTTATCAATGTCATTCCGTTTATAAGGAGATAATTGAACGCATGAAAGAAAACAAAACCATATTCTTTCCGAACTCACATTTGCCCAGAAATACAATAATTGCTAACGTGATCCAGTCTCGAGCAGTGCTGACTACACGTGGTAGCGGTAAGGTAAAATGGAATACAAAAAAGTTTATTCTGCAACTGTTTTGGATTTACTGAAAATCAATTTCTCTGTGTTATCTTCGTGGATCTCGAGGATATCTCCCTTAGAAACTGGCGCCCCTTGTTTTCCGCAACCATACAGTAGTGAGCGTTGTTCTTGCTGCCTGCGTGCCAGGTATTAAACAACTTTGTTCAGAAATAGAAGCACGGTTTATTCAAATCGTTTGGATTTAGGGTAACGAAACAAGGTAAATTTTTCCGTAAATTAATAATCCCATTAGGAACTCGGCTACACGTGTGCACCACGAACGTTTATGCGTAATGAGGATTAGTAATGCCTANATTGTGCGCCACGAACGTTTATGCGTAATAAGGATTGGTAATACCGATTACTCCTTCGAAATAGTTCATTAGTAGCCTCAGATTTTGTATTTCTTGTAGATCTTCGTACACTCACTCATTACGCAGTGGTTTCGGGTCCCATCTCCAGCTGCTACTCTTTTGGAACGGTACATGGGGACTTCGAGACGAAAACGACTACGACTAAGGACTTTACCCTCGCGCTAGTGAAGGACCTTATGTTTCCAAAATTACAGTTACACTTGTGTTCTCGGACCCTGTGTGTTGCTGCCTGAAGACGGGAACAGATAGCAGTTCCCGAAACGTCGCATTCTGCCGGTTTTGGAAAAACTACTGTGCCTGTGCGAGTTTCTTCGTTGTGTTTTAAGTAGGTAACCATCCTGTGTCGTCTTCGATGTGTTGTCTGTTGGTCGTACATAGTTTTTTTTATACATATATAGTGTATTAAGTTTCCGCATTTACGTTGCTGTCCTGTTTTATTTTACTCGATTCCTTCATAAAAACTTCTAGCTTTGTGTAAATATATTCTTGACTACAGCATAACTGGCTTGCATTCTGTCGTGTCTGGTAAAACTGCTGTGTTTGAGTGCGTTTCTTTGTTGCGTTGTCCCGTTTTATTCCTACTTATTTTGCCAGCATTGTCCTATCTTTTTTAAGCAGGCTTCTAGCCTGTGTTGTTTTCTATGTGTTATCTGTTAGTCGTTTATATATATATATTTAAATTAGTTACTTTCCTATTTTTTAACTCTATTTCCTCTTGGAATTTTCCAGTGTTGCATACATGTATTTATTTTCTCGTCTATAGGTCTTGATTAAGTATTTTTTTCGTGTTCGGTCCTGTTTTTCCATTACAAGCATCTGCATAGCAATGGCGAATGTCCAAAAATCTCAATCTAGTCATTCACACTCACTGCACTATTCATTCAAATATCACATAATATAGCGTTACAAACAACACTACACGCTACGCACAAAATCTTACAAAATGTCCTGTGCTGTAATGGCAATGGAGTTTGCAAAAAGGAACACGAACTCAATTATTACATAATCAGACACCAGAAACACCTAAGCTACCAATGACGAAACACAGAGGCAGCCTGGTTTTACAGTTTTTCGTCAGGACAGAGAAAACAACACAAGTAGTAAAGTTATTATAATAATAGTTTATAAATCTTTTTAACCAGGTAGTTGTCACACGGAGTTGCGCGGACTATAAAATGGGTTCTCATAAAATCCAGTCTGCATTATTGTTAATATATTTGTAGTTTGTGGCGGGAACTTTTAATCAAAGTTTCTGAATCATTTCATGTAGGGTCGCGAAACTTGGTTTAAAGATGGTAATAAAAGTGGCACGGGAAGGAGGGTCGTGTAGATATATAATGCAAATAAAAATTCTGGTACAGAGGTAGTGTGCATGCCCAGTATGCAGTTCGTAGTTTGACGTGTTTGGGGAACGCGAAAGGAGAACGTAAAAGCAGGACGGACGAAGGATGAAACAGAGTCGCCATGTTAGACGGAGTCACCAAGAATACACAAAGTGAACGCAGTCCAACCAAGGTTACTTCCAACTTTTCAGAAGCCCTGCCTAAGTTATACTCCCAGGATATTCCTCCGCTTCACGCAGACAAAGATTAACTAAGGCGGGAAAATGATTCCAATTGTACAATGCACCGCATTCATGCGCACTCAGTGAAATTATATTCCGCGTAAGAACTATGTCTTACTTGGCATTACACACACGCCTATTTTCTCCCTGTTTTAATCACATTAACTATAAATGAAATATTATATTTTATTGATAGAATATAAATAAAAGTTTAAAATTTAACCAAACACAAGGTATATTTCTGTTAACACGAGTATAAAACGTTTGTGATACATTACATATTTAGGAAACAACCAAACACGCCCCATACAAAAAGCGATTTCTCAAAGGTTTGTTAAAAAAAATTGTGAAGAAACTGCGAATAAAGATAGTATACAAGTATATCTTAAGCAGGGCTTTNTATATATATTTAAATTAGTTACTTTCCTATTTTTTAACTCTATTTCCTCTTGGAATTTTCCAGTGTTGCATACATATATTTATTTTCTCGTCTATAGGTCTTAATTAAGTATTTTTTTCGTATTCGGTCCTGTTTTTCCATTACAGGCATCTGCATAGCAATGGCGAATGTCCAAAAATCTCAATCTAGTCATTCACACTCACTGCACTATTCATTCAAATATCACATAATATAGCGTTACAAACAACACTACACGCTACGCACAAAATCTTACAAAATGTCCTGTGCTGTAATGGCAATGGAGTTTGCAAAAAGGAACACGAACTAAATTATTACATAATCAGACACCAGAAACACCTAAGCTACCAATGACGAAACACAGAGGCAGCCTGGTTTTACAGTTTTTCGTCAGGACAGAGAAAACAACACAAGTAGTAAAGTTATTATTATAATAGTTTATAAATCTTTTTAACTAGGTAGTTGTCACACGGAGTTGTGCGGACTATAAAATGGGTTCTCATAAAATCCAGTCTGCATTATTGTTAATATATTTGTAGTTTGTGGCGGGAACTTTTAATCAAAGTTTCTGAATCATTTCATGTAGGGTCGCGAAACTTGGTTTAAAGATGGTAATAAAAGTGGCACGGGAAGGAGGGTCGTGTAGATATATAATGCAAATAAAAATTCTGGTACAGAGGTAGTGTGCATGCCCAGTATGCAGTTCGTAGTTTGAAGTGTTTGGGGAACGCGAAAGGAGAACGTAAAAGCAGGACGGACGAAGGATGAAACAGAGTCGCCATGTTAGACGGAGTCACCAAGAATACACAAAGTGAACGCAGTCCAACCAAGGTTACTTCCAACTTTTCAGAAGCCCTGCCTAAGTTATACTCCCAGGATATTCCTCCGACTCACGCAGACAAAGATTAACTAAGGCGGGAAAATGATTCCAATTGTACAATGCACCGCATTCATGCGCACTCAGTGAAATTATATTCCGCGTAAGAACTATGTCTTACTTGGCATTACACACACGCCTATTTTCTCCCTGTTTTAATCACATTAACTATAAATGAAATATTATATTTTATTGATAGAATATAAATAAAAGTTTAATTTAACCAAACACAAGGTATATTTCTGTTAACACGAGTATAAAACGTTTGTGATACATTACATATTTAGGAAACAACCAAACACGACATACAAAGAGCGATTTATCAAAGGTTTGTTAAAAAAAATTGTGAAGAAACTGCGAATAAAGATAGTATACAAGTATATCTTAAGCAGGGCTTTNTCAAAGGTTTGTTAAAAAAAATTGTGAAGAAACTGCGAATAAAGATAGTATACAAGTATATCTTAAGCAGGGCTTTCAAATGGGCTCGGTTTAGTGTGAACAGTGTATAACCTGAATCACAATAACAAATTTTTATTGGTCCAGATACATGACAGAACGTTATGCTGATACTAGAATATTTTAAAACAATAATTTTGTTCATTGCAATGCTTAAGAAGATATACTTTATTTATCTATGACCAGGGGCAGTGATATTTCGTGAAGTCATTTCGAGACAAGACAGATTTCAAAGCACTGTGGGATCATCCAGCTTTTTTGACTGGCTGAAGTATGTTCTGGTTCGTGTTAACTGTTTGCGCACGAACCACAAAGGTACAGGGTCGGAGTTATGGAATCCTGAGTGGCTTGGTCAAATGCGGAAACGATACCAGCAGCCAATCGAAGTATGACAACAGCCAAGATGCATGCCTACTGTGTGCTCCGATTTTTTTTTTTGCGAAAAATCAGCGGCCCTATCTATGACTAAAAGGGTTTAGTTGCCATAGAGGTAATGACCGATAATAATGCATAGAGTTATGTAAAATGTGTGGATTTGTCCGACACCAGCCCATATTTGTTAGTTTTTTTTTTTTTGGTNTAATGCATAGAGTTATGTAAAATGTGTGGATTTGTCCGACACCAGCCCATATTTGTTAGTTTTTTTTTTTTTGGTGGATTCACATGCATATCTATACTACGCTATGCAAAGATATGCTCTGCCGAGCGATACTATGTTTAGAAATAGCAAGTCATGGAACAGTTCACACATCGCGCTATGCTATGCTACGCTATTCCACGATAAGCTACGCCATGCCAGCGAATTCGCCGACCAAACGACTGTTATATCTCACTCGTGCTACGCAGTGAGCCGCGCATGCGCACATGTCCTACCAACCACCTCTTTCTACCTGTGTATCTACACATTTGTTCATGAAGTAATACTTTACACCACTAACACTAATAATATCTACCACGTTCTGATTGCAAGTATGACTGTGAAAACGACACTACATACCTTCATGGAATAACGTGTAAAACGGAATTTTATTTTGATATTTTGTGAAATTTGTTCTCGCACTTGAAAGCTCTATGCATGCGCATTTATAACCTGGCCTATCTTTCACGTCTGAATTCAACACTTAATATTTTCGAACGATATGATACTAAATAATGAATAGTATTTTTACTTTGAATACCTAACCATATATTGAATCGGGCACTGTACTGTATACACTAACTAAACCTTTATTATTTGGCTGAGGTTAGAGTCTGGCTCCTGGAGAAATAATTTTCAAGAACATCGTATCCCCCAGTGACACTGATAAATGCTGAAGAATCTTTCCAGTAAAATGGCAGTGTTTTGTGAGTAAATTAATATCGAAGTATTTCCGTATTGGGGGCCACGAGTATACAGCTGTGCATGCTTCAATGAACACCTATTGCAATACGCTAATTAAAACCGAATGATGACGCTGGTGATGTATCGACTTGATTACGTAGAGCGTTGATTACAAACAGTGTATTAAATTGTAACATCTCTTCCAGGGTCAATTAAAAGTGCATTTTATTTAAAAACACATGAGTGTATGATTCGAGTGTAGAATTACAAAGCATGTATTACATGTCTCTTAACGTTAGTAAAATTACACTCATTACTATAGGGAAAGAAAATCTTTCTATTTTTCTCAGTGTATTTTAACACATACTGCTGCGCCCAATGTTCAAATAACATATTGTCCAATAACAACTTAATTTCTTTTATCGCGAGATAACTGACTAAATGTTTTATATTTCAACAACACAATGGTAAACAACAAAGTCTGCCTGTCGTAGCGTAAGTACGTTACTATTCTACTGCAACTTCTCGATCATTGATGTAAGTTTCGAAATAGCACCGGGTTTGCTAGGCTTGTTGAGGACCCCTCGCCCTTGGGAGCTGCAAAGTCAATAAGCACTGTGACGTTTCACTTGTGTTTCTTAGTTCTTCTTCGCTTGTTGCGTGACAAGAGGTGGCCGGGCGTGCAAGCCCATCTCTCCTCACGCAGCCGTGAAGACACAAGTAGTCGTAGTGTTCCCTTCCCCAGTGCAACGAAGAGTTTCCGCTGCTGTGCCATCTACCNAGCCGTGAAGACACAAGTAGTCGTAGTGTTCCCTTCCCCAGTGCAACGAAGAGTTTCCGCTGCTGTGCCATCTACTGAGGAGGAAAGCGAGTTCGGATTGCATGCCAAGAAACTTATCTAGTTTCACTTTGGTCTCGACTCCAGCAGACTAGTCTCCTCTCGATCCCTCAAAATCAGCTGTCGCGGCGCCTCTTCGGTCCAGGAGCTATTGGTGTGTGGGAGCGAAGTGCGGAGAGAGAAGGACAGAGAGAGGGAGGGAGAGAGGGAGGGAGAGAGGGAGAGATACACAGTATTTACCTGAATGCGCATATCCCTCCCAGGTCATCAGCAAACGTGGCGACATTTGGGTTCAAAATAATCGTAAAATAAATAAAAGATAATAATGTATAAATTCTTGTCTAATTATTGTTACAGACCCTCCTTACCCTAGGCATACATCAATTCGTATTTTGGGTAAATGACATTTCACCAACCGGTGTTCTTCTGCACGCTGGCTTGGATAAGGACGAGAAGTTCATAAAAATCTGCTTTCGTTAGCCGGAAATAGTTTCTAAATTTTTCTCATCACTTTCCAGATCCGACATCAAATGGTGGAATTCACCGAATGTTAACCTTTCACGGNAGCCGTGAAGACACAAGTAGTCGTAGTGTTCCCTTCCCCAGTGCAACGAAGAGTTTCCGCTGCTGTGCCATCTACCGAGGAGGAAAGGGAGTTCGGATTGCATGCCAAGAAACTTATCTAGTTTCACTTTGGTCTCGACTCCAGCAGACTAGTCTCCTGTCGATCCCTCAAAATCAGCTGTCGCGGCGCCTCTTCGGTCCAGGAGCTATTGGTGTGTGGGAGCGAAGTGCGGAGAGAGAAGGACAGAGAGAGGGAGGGAGAGATACACAGTATTTACCTGAATGCGCATATCCCTCCCAGGTCATCAGCAAACGTGGCGACATTTGGGTTCAAAATAATCGTAAAATAAATAAAAGATAATAATGTATAAATTCTTGTCTAATCATTGTTACAGACCCTCCTTACCCTCGGCATACATCAATTCGTATTTTGGGTAAATGACATTTCACCAACCGGTGTTCTTCTTCACGCTGGCTTGGATAAGGACGAGAAGTTCATAAAAATCTGCTTTCGTTAGCCGGAAACAGTTTCTAAATTTTTCTCATCACTTTCCAGATCCGACATCAAATGGTGGAATTCACCGAATGTTAACCTTTCACGGNAGTTTCTAAATTTTTCTCATCACTTTCCAGATCCGACATCAAATGGTGGAATTCACCGAATGTTAACCTTTCACGGCATATTTCAGGCGCCCACGTCTGTTTACCTTCTTCGCCATCTACCAGTGCTGGTAATGACAACCCTCTTCCTCGCCGTCACCATCGCTATAATTTGAACATGTGCACATTCTCGCCGATGAACTTTCAATCACAAAATGTCATGTTCTTCCTACAGTTAAAACTTTATTAAACCATCCATTGCGTAGCGCAGTGTGTGAAACGCATGTAAACTAGCACATCGTAGCACAACGCAGGCTAGTGTGACACAGCGTAGTATATATTTGTGTGAATACACCTTTGCACGTTCGGGTCAGAATCTTGTATTCATTGGGTGTTGCCATGGTGAAAAGGTGATTTCTTTTGTCTTTGGTCTGGGTTGCTAGTGATATGATCGCGATGGTTCTTCTGGTTTGTTATGACCCGGACACAAATAACACTTTACGGTTGCATTAATTGTATATTTCACAAATAAAACATGGTAATATACGCACGAGTTAAACAACGCGTAAAGTAATATGGCTAGCTACGATTGCGCGTAGCAATAAACTCTTTACTAAACATAGTCTTATTAACAAAAAAGAGTTACTTGTTACTTCTACTGAGAAAATTGTTTACGCAACAAGACTTTATTCCACATGCCGTTATTTCTAATTTTTTATTTTTTGAGCATCGATATCTTTAAAGTTTTTGAACATTTTTAAGTAACGATAAAAGTAGAAAAAAATAAACACTGTTTCTATTTTAAAAACGACTCAATTGCACAGAAAATAATTATTTTTGACGCTNAAAAGTAGAAAAAAATAAACACTGTTTCTATTTTAAAAACGACTCAATTGCACAGAAAATAATTATTTTTGACGCATAAACGTCACCGACTACGCCAACCTTAATTCATCAAACATAAAAACAGCAATGTCAACAAATGAACATTGCCAGCTTTACATGAATTGTAGGTAGGTAATTGTGCTTGTGTGGTGTAGGGTAAGTGCATTGTTAAGCTGGCTCGACAATACAGCGAAGCTTTGCGACGCGATGGGCGACAGCGAGCTGCACTAGCTGNTTAAACGTCACCGACTACGCCAACCTTAATTCATCAAACATAAAAACAGCAATGTCAACAAATGAACATTGCCAGCTTTACATGAATTGTAGCTAGGTAATTGTGCTTGTGTGGTGTAGGGTAAGTGCATTGTTAAGCTGGCTCGACAATACAGCGACGCTTTGCGACGCGATGGGCGACAGCGAGCTGCACTAGCTGATTCACAACTGAGCGATGATCTGCCTGCGACGGTGCTGCTATCTATTTCAAGGCGGGAAAACACAATTCTAGACCTCACTAATGTGGCAGAGGATACGGGAGAAGCACTGAAACTATCAAAATCATACCTTTCAAGTGGGTAGAAGATAAACAAGGCAGTTTGAACGCGATGTGCTATGAAAACGACGCAGCACCATACAGCGAGTATGAGATCGGTGTAAAACGAAGGGGAATTATTTTGACGTTGTTAATGGACGATTTAATACGCGAGATTTAAGGCGCTTGTTGTCTTTAAAATGTAAACAAATAGTTGTTCTTATTCTCCACGTGCACAAACGCTCGGCTGCCGTCGACAACCGCAACGCCAGAATTACGCTCGGCTCACTGCGAAGGTCTGCTGCTTCATCCTGATGGACTACAACTAATCGTGACGTAACGCTGCATTGAGACTGCTTTCATGTCAATGGTGTCCGACCTCTTACTGGCTCGTAGTCGTGCAGGGATCTCCCGTTTCCCTCGCCCTTGCATTCCGGCGCTGNAATGGTGTCCGACCTCTTACTGGCTCGTAGTCGTGCAGGGATCTCCCGTTTCCCTCGCCCTTGCATTCCGGCGCTGCTCCATGCTCACCTCACTTCTTCCTCAACAACTATCAAGACCTCGAAGTTAAGATCCACCCAATCTCTCCAGTCCACTTTACTCTTAATTGCCAGTAAATGTGTACCGCACTCAGTGTGTTAAAAATTTTACGCAATCGCTACGATGAAAGATTTCTAGTAATTTGAGGCTATCGTTACCGCGAGTAATACAACAAACGTTTAAGTCACAGCACGTGCAGTTATACTCTGAGAGAAAGGTTTGTCTCGGCCAACAAAATATTTTTTACATAGCACAAAAATATATTTAGTTGCCCCAACAAAATATTTTGTTAACCAAACAAAACCCGAAACACAACAAAATATATTTTATTTTTCATCTATAAAAACACACGCTTGAATTAACAAACATCCGTGTTGAGCCAAAAAAAAATTAGATTGTCAACAAAATATTTGGTTGCGTTAATTGTATATTTAGCCACTCATTTGATCGCTTTCGTTCGAAAATAAAACTAGAGAAATTGTTTGCATTTTTTGAGACGATTAAGATAGTAACGATGGTTTTTTAGTTCAATTATTTATGCTTAATAATGGTATTAATATCTTTATAAGACGAGTTCAAAAGGAAACTAAAAAGTAATACTGTAGAATTAGAAATATTTATTTGCACATTTTGGCCAGTATTCACAATGTATGTATTTGAAAACATTTCTATTTCATCAGCAGTCACTTTAGCTGATATTATGATGTGGCGCTCGCGCACAAACAGTCTAGGCTCAAACCTCGGTTGGAATTCCAATCTTCTTTATATATGCTGAGTATAAAAGAATACCCCAACTTTGAAGGTCCATAATATCAAAACCACACAACCTACAACCTTGATTGACCAATCAAATGAACCGTGGAACCGTGACGTTTGTTTACCATACATTCATAAATGTNCTACAACCTTGATTGACCAATCAAATGAACCGTGGAACCGTGACGTTTGTTTACCATACATTCATAAATGTTCAACGTGACCACCATGAGCGGCCCGAACGACAACTACGCGATAATCAAACTAGTTCCACGCTCTTGTCAGCATGTTCGGTGTTACGGTTTGGATGGCGTCCGTAACTCTCGGTTTGAGGTGGTGAGGGGGTAGCGAGCTCGCATTCAACACGTCAATGTGAAGGGGACGGTCTGATGTTTCCTTTAAGGTGCGCCACCCCATTGGCGCCTAGCTGTTCACGGATACCTGAACAAGACGTTGCCGCAACGCTGGATTGGTCGAGGAGCAGCTGGTGGCGAGGCTCTTCATCACTGGCCCCCAAGAAGCCTGGATCTTACCCCATACGATTTGTTTCTATGGGAGTACATAAAGAATCAAGTGTTTCGTCCACCATTGCCGGCTAACATTGACGACCTCAAGACGAGAGTTACGAACGAACGCCATCCAAACCGTAACACCAGACATGCTGACAACAGTGTGGAACGAGTTTGATTATCGCATAGATGTCGTTCGGGCCACTCATAGTGGTCACATTGAAAATTTATNAGAGTTACGAACGAACGCCATCCAAACCGTAACACCAGACATGCTGACAACAGTGTGGAACGAGTTTGATTATCGCGTATATGTCGTTCGGGCTGCTCATGGTGGTCACATTGAAAATTTATAANGGTAAACAAACTTCACGGTTCCACGGTTCATTTGATTGGTCAATCAAGGTTGTTGGTTGTTTGGTTTTGATATTATAGACCTTCAAAGTTGGGGTATTCTTTTATACGCATCCTGTATTATCCAAAACTGTTACGTAGAGCCATAAAACTTTCTATCACACCAATAAAATCTTTGTTTGGGGAAACCAAATAAGAACAACAAATTAATTTGGTTTCAACAACAAAATATTTTACTGCCCCTATTCAAACAGTTAATTTGTTTGCGCCAAACAACCTTTGTTTGATTCGACAAAACATTTGTCTCAGTGTAGGCAGAGAATTTGTCTCAAAAGTTGATTTCAAAATCGCTCGGTTAGGTGTGAAGCCACTACAGAGGCAGTCTGCTTGTGGGTAAAATTCACTAACCACAACGGACACACTACTTAGTCATATCACATTTGGCAGGGATGTAGCGATGAAATGTGAACTTTCATACTCAGGGCTGCTACAGGTCGGGAAAACATGAGAAACCTTGAGTCGTCAGGGAGTTTAATAGTTTTTACGGAAATACTAAAAAAAGTCAAGGAATCTAATGGCCGGTGCTGGGAATTTATAAACAAGCAATACAATTTAACAGATTTTCTTTCCAGCCAAATATCTACAGTCGTATCCTACTATACGAGTTTATAAAACTTCTAGTTACAGAAAATTAATTTCCATCTGAAGAGAAATAAGTTACATCTAAGGACTATTTTCAAATACTGCAATTTCTGTGAATTTTATTTTAATCGCATTTTATAAATTAAGACTTTTTTCATTAGAATGATTTATCAAACGCTGAAAAATGCAATAAATTATTCTGTTTTTGTATAGAAAACTTGGGCAAGTCATGGAAATTTGATCCCGGAGGCAACTCAGATTCTGTAACACTTTACCTAAGAGAATCAACGAGCGTATTAACATTTATTCTACAAAGATGATGTTTTCGTATACAGCGGTTCATGCCTGTAGAAGGTTTTAACTGCACGTAATAACACCCAATGCGACAAGTAAAAAAATCGGCGAGAGGTTTTAACAAATTGTGCCTCGGAGGATCGAACCGTTTTAACGCGCGCGAGACATGCAATTCGCTATACGTCGCAGACAGAATGTTCCGCACGTGAAAGCAACGCGCGGGTTCTTCGTAATCCGGGCGTGGAAGATGCGATAATGTATGCGCGTGTCGGCTAATCTCCCGTCACACGGGGAGGTGCTTCGAACCCGCGCCAGGCAGCGAGGGGGAAACGATCTCGTGACCGCTGCCCTCCAGAGTTTCAAGCTCGTCGAGGAGCGCTTTACGTCTGGCACTGATACATCGAGCCGAGAGTTAATGGTAATTTGATATTTTTGTCAGGTGGAATATTTGCATACATTTCCGCCGCCTCTTTTTCGGCTCCGGACACCCGTCGTCGAGACGAGCGAGGCCTAGAGACGATCACAGGTTGAGCCGGTTCCTCGCATTATGCAAGGGTTTTTTTTTTTTACTTAAAATATATCTAAGAAATACGGGTATGTTATTTTTAGCCGGCAGGCCGGGCCAGTGAAGCTTACTGGGAACACATTAAGTGTCTAGACTTCTAAACACATAATTTCGTGATGAATTACACCCCATTCGTCCATTAACGTTCGATGTACATGAAACCCAGAAATCTAAAATCAAGTATAGAAATAAATATAACTTCACGTAGTAAAAACTGCTGTGTTTCGATCACCTTTCAACGTGAACTAGCACAGCGGTTACAATAGTATTATAATTAATTGGCTTGATTTTTTAAATTGAGGAATTTCAAAATATTTACCGATCACTAGATGAGTATACGGCTATGTGAGCGTTCCCTCCGTCAAATATTACATTAACTGTTAATCGATTTGTTTCTGGAATTTCGTGTTCATTATTTTATACGTTTTCTCCTCAGAAAACTCATAAAAGTTTTGCTTCCTTGTTAGTTTATCAAAACCACTGGTACTCGGATAAGAATAACTAGTAAAAAAAACTGTGACTGTGTTCACACGCTCTGCTTGTGATTTACGAGCAGAAATCACTATCACAAACAGACTAAGTTTTTGAACATCATTTAGATTTTCTAAACTCAACTGCAGGTTACTGAACTGGACTTACCCAAGCATGTTTTCCTTGGAAATAATTTATATACGACAATCCACCACACTGTTTTAAACTCCCTCGTTTTTTTTGGATATGTCGAAGACCAGTAATGGCGCTGTTTCGCGGAATATTACTGGGCTCAGGACAGGGTATGACTCTTGTCTGTAGTAGGAGGCTTGAAACTGAGTATACAAATAATATGGCAAAGTAAATCCTTCTTGGTCGAAGGTGTTCAAATCCACATAAAGATAGCTTTCGCTATTCAAAAATATTTTTATGTTTTGGATGTTACAGTGGTCGAAGGTCAATTTGTCTGCCAAAGTGTTGTTGCTTGTTCATTTGAAATGCCAAATGCCAGTACTCTGTAATGGAGTCTTTCTGTGCTTGAAGACATCTTCACGATCCAGTGATTTCGCATGGCAGAAAACAAGACTAGGCAAGTAACCAAACTCCAGTTCCGGAAAGTTATGTCGATGATTTTTTCTTTCTTGATGTAGTTCAGTAGCTTCACGAGTTAGCGGGTGGTCGGAGTCACGTGGGGGAATGAACCACTCCAACTTGGCCAGGGTAACAGCGATGGGCTGCGGGTTTTCTCTGGCTCCCAGCATTGCATCGATATGCGAGGTGGCTAGCATTATCACCAGTTCTTGCTTGGCTCCTAGTATTATCTTCCTATTATCTTCGGCGAAACCCAGTAACTTCGATAGTGGCATGCCCGCCTCGAACTTGTCTTCCACGAAGATGGGAACTTTGTAGCCATCTTCCATTTCCCAGCCAGCCATTTTTACCATTTCGAGATTGTTAGGCATTAGCAAGAGGTAGTTTTCTATGGTAGTGGTTATGCTTGCATTCCGCATTTCCTCAATAGTAACACAGTTCAGTGTAGCTCTAAAAGGTAGTGTATACCATTCCGAACGAACATTGAGGTTGTGGGGTAGGTCCTGTCCTCTTTCGTGAGCGTAACTCGGATCCGCAGGAACGATTGCGAAGGCAGGGTGTAAATATCTTGATGCTGTATCGGAATTCGAAACTCACGCTCAAACGCATAGGAGCTGGTCATGTACAACTGGTAGCAATCAGCTCAAACTTGTCGATTCTGTCGTTGAATTCTGCCTGCTGGGTGACGTTCAATTCGTTGTCGTCTTCCATACCTCTTCACTTTAATTCCTAGGCTTCATAGAAACTGATCATTGGCACCTGTTAGCACACCAGTGTCTCGGGCTCTACTGATCCCGGGTTTGGTGCTGCACTCAACTTTATGCACGGCAAGCCTAGCGAAACTCAGTCCCATCGTTTCAGGTGCAGATGCAAAGTGATTTATTCGTTTCTGAAATATATATACTTATCGTCCTGATCGACGATCGCCACGACCACTTTGTGCACACTCTTCGCGATCACAGGAACGTAAATGATGCTTTTCGGAACTTCGACCACTTTATAACCTGGTGGGCCGTCGGTGCGGACTCTTGCAGCATATTGCTGGTTTTACCATTGACGTAGCAGCCGCTCGCTAAACAATAGTTGATGTGTATCATGTTCACCAGAAATATTTTCACAGATCGCGAGGATTCATGCATTTTACCGGCTTCGTAGATTCGGGTCTCGAACCCCAGCATTTGCCCGATGTATCTGGTTCGGTGAAATCAATATTGGCAAAGCAAAATATTTCTGCCTTCAGCATGTTTCGGTTACCACATAGTTCGAAAGTCAAGCCCGATTGCACTGATTTCTTGATGGAATTGGCGATGTCCTTCAGTTCGTATGCGCTGGTGGGAATGCTGATTTCCTTCACATCTCCTGCCACTACATACCAGAATGCAGAATTCATACTTTATTTTATGTTGGAAATGGAGTTGCAAATTTGAAAATCCATAAGTTTGACGACCCACTCACCTTTGGGGCTCCAAGGACGGGTGAAACATCGCCCTCAGCTCGGATGTCTTTCCATTTGGAATCATGGACATATACATACTGACTGGGGAATAAATATTGGTGCGAACACTTTTTAAAAGGTTAACGAACAATGATTCGCTTACGAATATTTTTGTTCCATCGCACCAGAAAGAGAAGACACAAGTGTCCGTAGTTCCACGTGTTCGGCATCTGCTCCATCTCGTAGTTGTAAGTCAGTTTGCAATTTTTCAGGTACCACTGCAGTTAAGGCGGTGGATGCAAATCACTGAAACTGTCATAGTATACCGAACATTTGCCATGTTTGACATAAGTTACCCAGTGTGTACTGGGCCCAGCTGTCGTGGCCAGATTTATTATGGCACATTCGTCACATTTGGGTTTAGGGGGTAAAGTATCTCGCATGAACACACTGCAAAAATGAGGTATCTTCGATTTAAGTGCAAACAGTTCCAAATCCACGTTAATGAGCAGCCATTTCGACAGAGATTTTATTAGCGCATCTTCCTGTTGCGATGTATTTTCTTTCTCGCACCTCCTTCTTGGTAGGATCATTGTATGATAAATCCTTGGCCATTTTTTTACCCATGGAAATATCTTCCAGTTTACAGTTGTGGTGGCAGTTTTCCTCTAATTGCTTGCGTTCGTTCGAGGCTCGTTTCACCAAGCTAACAATATTCGTTACAGCCCTGGCGATAATGCCCAGAGCACCATTACTGGTATCAAGGTGTGAAGGAATCCTGTCTTTTTCTTCCTTCTCCTTTTAGAACTTCGTTTCGCTTTCTTCGCCCACATGCCCATCTTCACCATGGATTTTATAGCGTTGGAAATGCCCCACACAGGTATTTTTTCACAGTGTCTGGTGTCCGATGCGCGACGTATTTCGTCCACCCTATACACGAGTATCTTATCAGCCTGGTGTCTGGCTTTCAGATCTTTGTGCTGGGAATAGAGTACCACTTGTATGCGTCATACGACATGTTAATGCCAGTATCGCCGCATGCCAACCTTTTAGCTAGCTTGGTTCCCAGCCCGCAGAACCTGTGCAGGGAATGTGCAGCTTGGAAGGTAGATTGTTGATCAGCATATCGACGATCCCTCTTCCAGATTTGATCTTTCTTCTACGAGTCATCACATGCTACTGTGCTCTGAACCGATACATACCCGACCTTTATGCATTTTCTTTTCAATATAATTGAGATAATCAAGCAAGATGTTAGTCTTCCCATCCGCATCACCGAGGAAGATGTCAGAACCTCACACGATGCCAATCACGGCACGCTGTTGCCCAATACCATGAAGGGATTGATTTCTGGACCATAGGGTTGTGGCAAGACGTGTGTGCTGTTGAATTTTCTGGAGGAACCGAATGGTCTTAGGATAGAGAATGTGTACTTGCACTTCAAATCGCTCCTGCAACCGAAATACCAGCATCTAGCACGAGTACTGCAAGCAGTGGATGGCGTGAACTATTTCCCTTGCAGGGATAACAAGGCCATTGTGCCACCGAAAGAAGCATTGCCAAAATCTGTGTTTATTTTTGACGATGTGGCATGAGTGAAACAGACTTTCATATAGAAGTACCTTAGCATCGGATGGCATTTAAATGTGGTCTCTTTGTACTTGAGTCATACTTATTTGCGGATACCGAAATAGTTACTATGCGATAATATGAATTTCCTCAAGTAGTTTCGCATGGACGATAATCATTTGCAGCATGTGTACTGTGACCACATCAATGCGGACATGACATTAGCAGATTTTAATGATGTGTTTTTTGTGCTGGAATGAGGAGTACGGAATATTTGTAATCGACAAGGATTCACCGGTACATAAGAGAATGTACAAGGTTGGCTTTAATGCTTTTATAGTAAAATCCCATCCATGAGTCACGATGCCATTTCCAAGTTCGGGCATGGTCTATGCTCTGATGATGATGGGAATAGGTTTATGGAAGCTCACCTCACTGCTCTTCACAGGGGTTTGTCGCTTCTTGGGCAAAAGATCGAGAGAGTGAAAAATGAGGTGGTGGAAGGTTTGGTGGNGGGGGGGGGGGGTAGAGGCACGAATAGTAGACCTGTTCAATGTGTCGAATGCGCAGAGACGAGAAGAGTTGAAGGCTTCAAAATACGTTAACATCTGAACTGGCTGCGAAAACCGATGTGGCGAGGCATAGCTATAAGGTGCTGGATGCGAGCATCAACCGACTGAAAAGGATCGAAAATTCATTGTCCTCAACTCGAGAGTGAATATGTATATGTACCTGTGTGGTTGTGTGTTTATTCCATTCTATGAATGATGGCTAACCGAACCGAACTGACGACTGAGCTGCAGCGGGCGATTGAAGCTGTTCGCACGAAATATATTCTCGCGAAAAGTTACAAACTGGCTCTCGAGAATCTAAGGGAATAACCAGCCATCTCGACGAACTTGGTCGACAATGCCATGAGGAAGCTTTGCTTCGGCTGGATATCAAACACAAAATCAAGGGGGAAGGACCGACGCCGATGGGTCGACGAGAAAGGCTTTCTGAAAAAGAAACTACGAATATTTTAAAGTATTGTTATGTACATGTATTTTAAAAAATAAAATCATGTTCTACCTTATGAACATTAATTTTATTCTTGCCGGTCATTATATACAGTATTAAGGGATTGGAGACAGCTAGTTTTGTGAATGAAAGCTAACACAGCTCTTCCCATGCACGTTGACTTAGTCTATCTGACAGCGAGTAGGCGTGAAAACGACTTAAAAAGACGTGTGCAGTTACCTGATGTCATGCAGGTTCAGACCTAATGGTCATCCGAAACCATGCAGGTGCGAAAACGGCTTTGAAGCACATATGCTTGCACATGTGCAGTACCTGATGTCATGTAGGTGCAGACCTGTGAAAATGCTAACATTGCACTCCCTCCCACCCATTCCTGTCTGCCCCCCTACCCCTACTCCGTAAAAACCGCGACGAACACCTGCGGCCCTGACCTTGAATACGGTCAGTTATAACCAGATTCTTCCAGGTTTATTCTAATGGGATGCAAAGATTAAGGTCAGTTCGCATGCGCATGGCTCAGGGTATACAACATTCGGCCCCTTCCTTTCCCCGCATTGGCGTCTAGATGTAGGCCTGTTGTGACAGGTGCATCTGTCTCGCGAGCCTGCCCTCGCATCCTGGTGGTTTAATTTTCATATAATGTGAAACTGAATACCACCTTTTTCAATAAATATTTTTTTCTCAAAACAAAAAAGTATTAATATTCGCATTTTACTAATATGTATATATATATATATTTGTTCCATTGACAAAACTATTAACAGTTACAGGAGGATTAGAACTTTTAGAGATCCGAGATNTATATATATATTTTTTTGTTCCATTGACAAAACTATTAACAGTTACAGGAGGATTAGAACTTTTAGAGATCCGAGATAGCAAGCCAAAATTATTGAAATAATTTTTTTTTGTTACAGGTTTTTGTTAAGGTGGAGGAGGGGTTAATATGTCCCCCGATGCACTGTGTACCAAAGTGGCAAACCAATAAATTTAATACATTTTTATAAAATATATTTTTTATTTAACGGAATTATGATTTGCAGCGACACTCCAAAACGATATAATTATTAAAAATCCTAGGTGATGGGCCGATACTTTTTCCAAGATGACGGACAACTCCTGAACCATGTGTCCCCGAACCGACATAACCACACTACTGGAGTTATATACTTGGAGTAATTGAATGTGAGAAAAAACGTCCACATTTACTTCCACACAAGGCCTAGATACTACTTAGCCTTTACATGCAACAACTGCAGCTGGCGTTTAGACAGGCAATCCTTCAGCGTGGAACAATGGAAATTCATTTCGGAGGTCATTATCTGCTACTGTAGTAGGCACGCGAGATTTCTGTTTGCCGTGCTGAGTTGAGCTCACCTCGCAGTGAATAAACGAACACTTTGCAGCCGAGAGCAACGCTTAAGTTTTTTTATAACTGTGTTAACAACTCCTTTGAAATATACATAAAAACTCAGTAATTTGGGCTAAGCGGAGGTGTTCACAGTAACGTTTTCTGGATAATCACAGGAGTCCGTCGTGAATGTTAGTACGTGACCGCTTGTTTGTTTTTATCGTGATTGTTTAACAATCCCGCATTTATGACCATAGCCTAACGTCTGGGGGAAGAGGTGTGTGTATTACAACTAAACGAATCTGCGCTTACATTTCAAAACGACACACACCTACCTGGCTTCCCTGGGTCTTGCTAGAACTTGGAACCTCGTGTTTGGAAGGCTCCGTAGTGACATGCGCCACTGAGGCACAGAGTAAGTTAGTATACAGGAACGAAGAGTTGAGGCAGTTCTCTTGACGTAGGCGAACACAATCGCTCATGGGCCGCGTGGAATTATGAAAACGGGCATCGAGTCTGATTGGCCATTCCACGTTATGGGATGCCGTCTGCTAAGTTGACTCCAGGAACTAATTGCGTGAACGATGTTTCGCCACAGAGTACTGAAGTATACAGAGGTGAAACGGCAGCTTATACCACGCGAACTCCGTCTCACACGCCAGCAAGATGGCGCCACTAGCCAGCAACTGTCGGAACGCCGTTCGCCAATCAGCGCCCGGGAGCCTACTAGCCAGCCGGCAGTCAATAGGGAACCTTTAGCTGCATGCGATAGCCACACACACACAGGACCCGTTCCCAGAGCCTCGAGCAGACAATCAGAGAATGAGTACGGCCACATCAAAGAAATCGCCACTCTATTTCGTCTCTGTGTACTTATCCATAATCTATTCACGGCTTCTACACACTTTATTAATCAAACCTTTGAAAAATCACCCTATGCAAGACGTGTTTCGTTGTTCGCTAAATATGCCCCGTATCAACCATTTTAAAGGCTATTCACGATAAAGTAAGCACTGTTGAAAGCCCTTTCATTTCAAATAATATTCAACAAATATGTTTTATTTTAGCCTTAGACATTAACTTCAGAGTGCAGTGGAATGTACACACTGTGTTTATTACTTATATGGTAATATGTATTTAACATAAGTCATTAAAGCATAACATGCATTAAATGGTGGAAAGGAAAAAAAGTATCTAGGACCTCAAATGTTCTCATTTTACCGTGAACAGATTATATACATGTGTTAACATAAAATAATTATATATTTTTTTACATATAAATTATAATATTTTATTCATAATTAATATAAATAAAAACAGGGAGAAGATACGTTTGTTGGTAATGGGTAATAAGAAATAGTTCTTATGCACAGTATCATTGTAGTGAGTGCGCACGAATGCGGTGCGTTGTCCCTTTGGTGTAATTTTATAGACTCGGTTAATCTTTGTTTGCACGAGGCGGAGGAATATCCTAGAAGTAGAACCTTAGCAGGGTTTCAGAAAAGTTGTAAGTAACCGTGAATGGACTATAGCTCTGTGGTTTCACCATGTTGCTGGTCGTCGAGGCGTGTGGCTGGAGCTGGCAGTTCGTGCCACCACTTCGCCTCTGTACTTGCGAGCACTCTGCGATGGAGGCTAGTCTGGCCCCGCCCACCTCACGCTGACCAGTCGCACCGAGCCCGGCCACGAGCACTCTGGCGGACTGCAGTCTCGCCCGCGGGCACGTTTGTTTGTTTATCTGCTGGTCCTGATCGCGCCGCGGCCCGGGAACATTTGATCGTCGACTCGCTGCTCATTAATTATGAGCGACGTCAGAGGGGGAGGGGGCGGCGGTGGACCGACCCTGAACCATTACCGGTCCTGCCTCCCCGGCACGCGAGCTGGTCGCCTTTGCGATCACGGCCGTTGAACATCCGGCTTGGCACTCGTCCACGGTTAATTGAGCACTTTTGAAATCAACCTTTGAAAATTGTCTTTGTTCTCACTTGCATGTGTTTTAACGGGCGCACTAATTGACATGCTCCCAGTAGAGTTGATAACGAAGGTGGGAATGTAGTTCCATTATTTAACATTGAATTAAAAGCGTTAAGTAAACGTTCGTTGATACTGAAATAATTTATTTTGATCAATAAATTTGTAAAATATTTAATTCTCTAATACTTTCACAGTTTCACTTGACCGAGGCATTGATATTGTGATCATACGAATGAAAATGTTAATTTTATATATGGCGCAAGAATTCACTATGTGCATACAAGTAGATCTTAAGCAGAAGTTCCACAAGTACTCAGTTACCCGCGAGCAACCTATAACTCAGGGTACTTACTTAATAATAGAGAGGTGAAACAGCTGCTTATACCGCGAATTCCAGCTGCTCATGCCAGCGAAATGGTAAGTAGCGTTTTTGACATCAGCACGTCAGTTGGCCACGGTCGTCGTGCAGTTAGGATGCCGGCGTCCCACCATGGCCATAGAGACTCTATTGGCGCATCCGAGACCATGTTTTCATGTGCGTAACATGGCGGACGTTGCGGATTGCCGGTGGATTCTCTCAGGGCACCGCCGAAATCTCTACCACTCCCTAAGGTCTTATATCATATCACACCTGCAGGTCTCTCCTAGGGAGCTTTTGATATATTCCGAGTAGTTACAACTTGTAGGCATAGAGTAAATAAGAATACAGAGGCGAAATAGGTGCTTAATCCGCGAACTCCGGCCGCACACGACACCAAAATGGCGTCACCAGCAGGGAACACGCCGGAATGCCGTTCACCAATCAGCACTTGGTGACTTACTCGCCAGCCGGCAGCCCAGCCAATAGGGGAGAATTTGCGGCACGCAGTAGCCAAACGGAGCCACGCGCAGCCAATCAGAGAGTGGGTACGTCCACATCACAGGAACCGCCTCGCCATTTCGTCTCTACGTACTTAGTTACTCTGTGCTCGTGGCGATGCAAGTGGCTACAGGAGGTGGCGCTTGGTTCCCGAGACGAGAAAGAATAATGTTTTTATTTTTTGAATAAATAAAAAATAAAACGCACGGTAAGGTGTAAAGGAATGCATTCATTTCAGTCACCGATTTTTTTTTTCCTCGCTCGTGAATGCAATTGAAAGTTGTAGCAGGCTGTTGTACTCGGTCCGAAGCGATGGGAAAACCGATTCGTGACTAGCGATTTCAGGCCACAAGTACGAGCGATGAGTTCTCGTGGAGTTGAAGTTTTCACTTACAGCCNCGTCCCAGCCAAACGAGATGCGAATTTCACGCCACTAGAGCACGCTTCGAACGAACAAAATCTTTGTTGGTAGTTCTCCCTTGTTGCTGACGTTCCACCTGCTTAATTTGTTTTCGTTTAAAGTTCCAGTCTCTCTGTGTGGCTTCGACGAGGCTGGAAAATTTACGTTAAGAGGAGTGACGAACGTTCCACCACTTAAGAAGAACAGTGTGGTCTCGTGCCAAGCCATTTGGAAGCGATGCTTAAGTCTAGCAAGGATGGAAATTTTAACTGTTATAAGTAAGGGTGGGTGTTTTTGTCATCTATATTATTTTTTATTTTGAAAAGAATTCCGGTTTAACGCGGAATATTTTCTCTCCTTTTTTTTTAAATTTAGTTAGTGTTGCACTTTTGGTGAGACCCAAATGAATACTTTAATTAATCCTGGTTGTATTAAAAATTTAGGAATATTAAGTATGGCATTGTAGTTTTATGCAGAATATTTTATTAAGATTTGAGGGATTGCAATAATTTATTGCAACGAAATCACTAAACGCACAGTAATGAAAACAGTGTAGAATGAAAGTGGAACTCAAANACCCAAATGAATACTTTAATTAATCCTGGTTGTATTAAAAATTTAGGAATATTAAGTATGGCATTGTAGTTTTATACAGAATATTTTATTAAGATTTGAGGAATTGCAATAATTTATTGCAACGAAATCACTAAACGCACAGTAATGAAAACAGTGTAGAATGAAAGTGGAACTCAAATAGTTATTTGTGACACCTACAAATGTTTAATGTGTGCACTGCGGGTGACACGCCATGCATCCACACGATAGTGTCGTTCTTTTCACACTCTGTTACGAACTAGTAACACTGTAGTATGTCAAAGTGAGAGTATGCTGGGGGCTGGGGGCGTATCTCAAATAATGACTTATGATTCGGTAGAGCACAACAGTATCTGATGATTATACAGTTGCTATTTAAATTATTATTGATCTGGGGAGCATTTAATTGAATACCATTCTGATTATTTAATTAAATTATGATTCACCCCATTTTAATTAAANTATGATTCGGTAGAGCACAACAGTATCTGATGATTATACAGTTGCTATTTAAATTACTATTGATCTGGGGAGCATTTAATTGAATACCATTCTGATTATTTAATTATATTATGATTCACCCCATTTTAATTAAACCTAACTGGAAAGTCATCACCTTGTTGTAGCCGGAGGCTGATTCTGCGAGACGGTTAAAGCCGGCCGGATACACCCATCTTCCTAGTCTGCTTCGCTGGTCGGGTCGCCCAAAGAACTAAAGACGAAAGACGACAGACGACAGACGCTCGTTCCGGGTGTTACGCCGGCCTATATCAAGCGCGTGGTTCTGCGGCCCCGCTCAGTGACCGGTGGAGGGGATTTCTGCAACTGTCTTCTTTCGCAAGGGTCGACGACCAAATGGTGGCGTTGCAATCCCGCTCGTTTCCAGGTTTAATGTTTGAAGGTGTGATCAGGCAAGCTGTTCAGCTAAGGCCTGATCACACCATAACATCTCGCAACATGGGCCTGTCGATAATGCCTACTGCAGTGACGATACGCTCTCCTTAGGTCTGCAATATTACTTGCCAACGGTGGGGCGTAGACACTGTGATATAACCCTACAAAAAAAGGCCACACGGTGTGTGAGGTCCTGTGACCTTGAGGGCCACACAGCATTAGGTGCTGACTTCGTGTTGTGACATTCCAAAACACACAGAACGATTTCCTCAACACGTGTAGCAGCCATTGCGCAACACTAAGGAATGCCAGTTGAACAACACATGTGCGTCACAGTGAGCGACGCCTGGCGGCAGGAATGTGAACTCACGGCGTAGCACGACGTACACACACAAACTGTATGCGTTCTTAGTTTATTACGCACCGTTGTCATTAATGCACGTTACGTGGTTTACTTGCAATACAATCTGTAATCCCTCAAATCTTTATGAAACCCGGCGTGTATCAAATAACATATGATATACCGTAATATGTGTGTGCACCATCATGAGTAAAGATATCGTGGAATTTGGCCAAAAAGTGTTCCGAAAAATTATAAGTTTGGCTCAGCAGACGACTAGAAAAAGTCCTGCCAAACCATTTCACGTAAAAAAAATGACGTGTTCACGTTGCAATAACACAGAAGAAGTCAAAGGCTTCTGAGAGGAGGCCTGTAGGTGTGACATGGTAAAAGACCTTGGGGTGGAGCAGTACCGGAATACATTGGTGGATGTCTCAGCAGTACCCCGAGATAACTCACCTGCAATCCGCAACGTCCGCCAGGTTTCCCGCGTGAAAATAACCAGACTCGGATCTGCCAATAGAGCCTGTATCGCCGTGGTGGGAGACTGACGACCTAACTGCACGACGACCGTGGCCAACTGACGTGCTGATGTCAAAAACTCTTCTTACCATTTTACTGGCATGTGCGGCTATAATTCCCGGTATAAGCAGCTGTTTCACCTCTCTATTATTAAGTAAGTACTCTGAGTTATAGGTTGTTCGCGGGTAACTGAGTACTTGTGGAACTTCTGCTTAAGATCTAATTGTATGCACATAGTGAATTCTTGCGCCAAATATACAATTTAACATTGTCATTGGTATGATCGCTATATTTATGCTTCCGGTCGAGTGAAACTGTGAAAATACTAGAGAAGACGTGATTGGAAACGGCAACTGACGTAGCGCTCCCGCAGCAGTACATTGCAGGTAATGCTACTGACTTGTGTTTCAGTTAGAAATGCATGCATGTGGCATTGTTGAAGCGCTAATGCTGGATGAGGAAGATAAGTGTTCTATTTACATTATTGAACTCCAGGAACAGAACAGTGGTGCAACTGGCATGGTCAAAGCAAAAAGAGAATAAGTATTCCATGCCCTCCTTATTAGCAGACACTTAATGGATAATGACAAAGAGTTTCTGGAGTTTTCCAGGCTAAACGTTAGACAGTTTAATTATAATTTGGGACTAGTATAGGAAGACATTGAGTGCCAGTCGTGCATCATAATAAGAGAACACGTAACAACTGCAGAGTAACTGGCATTAACGCCGAAGTAAGTTTTAATATTACCTTACAGACTGTATAAAAATAAACTTCTAATTGAAGTATTACAGTATTTATAAAACTTATGAATAACTTTTACAAAATACTATAATTGTCAAACGATGTATACTATAAAATCGGAATAGTTAAAACTAGCTCAAATCAGCGAATTGGATTGCAGATCTGTTGAAAATGCTCCACTTGAATCAGCGAAGTTCTACTGATCATTTTGGTTTGTGGTTTACTGATTAAAAGGTAATTTATGTTATTCCTAGTGAATTTCACAGGCCTGGCAGTAAAATCTCTGTGCTTTCCACTGATTCGCCAATAGATAAAAGCTCGCTAACCGAAGATTCAGTAATACAGGCCTAATTCTACTGATTGAAATAACTGATCAAGATTTAGAATTTAAGGGTATCGTCAACGCAATAATTTAAGATATGGAACAAATTACTCATACATCTAAATATTTATTAGCGATTTACAAAGTGTGTGTCATCTAAAACGTTATTATTGCTATGCCGGTTTGTTAGAAACCCGACCGGGAAATTTTGTAAATTAACTTTGCCATCACTGAAGATAAACTCACAAATTTGCATTGCAAGTTTCGTTGCCATCGATTTACTGTCTAGTACTGTGCTGGAAGGTTACTTCCAGAAATGAAAATGACTATTGTTTTGAAAATCAATTAGAGTACATTTCACAAAATCTTGGTGTGGAAAGCGCAAAACTAATGAAGAATTGTAACAGGTAAGTGCTGTCAACTTCAAGTTTATTATTAACATCGAGATACATAAAACACTTTTTATGTTTTCTCAAATGATGTGTTGTAAATATACAATATTTGAGCTGTGTAGATACAAGAAGATCTTTGACAACTAGTTTAAAAATAAGTGATTGTAACAAGAACAGGCTATTTTCACTGTGTGCTCTTGTATTTCGTTCAGAACAGCATTGCATACGCGCATCTTCGAATCTGCACGTAGAGCGATCTATACTTCTAAAGAACAAGTCATTTGCGTCATACTGTTTCTCAGGTGTTTTACTAAGATTAAGAGCCCCAAGAAGTTCGAGTATTTTATTTGATCTTTTATTTTTTTGCAGTATTTACAACACGTCTAACGTTTTTATGTTTCACGCTGACTGCTTACGTTGCGTACTTTCGCGCAGTGTCAAGATGCAATAGGCATGAACCTGTTTGAATACGACAGAAGTTGGCATTCTTCTAGTATACCTGCAGATCATCAGTAAGTAGCGTGCTCGTTGCAGATCTAGCAAAGTTGACTAATTTCCAGGAACTTGGACTTTGAAAACGATTGTGTTGTATCTTCTTCCTGAGTTGTTCTATTTCCATAAATGAATTTATTAGTAAGATCGTCACCTGCCGCATGGGAAGTATATTTTACATTGTGTGCTGTTTTCTTATTGTATGTCTCGTCATTGTGAAAAAAAAGCTAGAAAGAGGTCTGGAATGAAATAAACGTACTGTAAAATTTCTAGGAAAATATAACAAAATTACTGGATATCCACACACCCACCCTTTACATCAGAATCTGCTGTCATAGCAGGTAGTTAGTAGGCATAACTTTTCAAAACCCTACTTCCATAGATGTTTGCATTTGAATGTAGAAGTTATATGGATAGGGTTAAATAGTCTAATATAATCGATATATAATGTTACACTAGTATGTTGTTAAATAGGACCACACTTACGTGTAGCACTTTCTCCCTTTCATAAAGTTCAGTACCGAGAAATACGAAGGCATCGATGGAAATCTAATTTGTAGGTTTCAAATGTTATTTCGACCACTCTCCCTTTTATATCCCTCTTACACCGGTTGTGGTTATTTGTTGTTTCCTTCCACATCACACATGTGACCTGAAAAAAATTCAAGATTTTATATACTGTAAAAATTTAACATTATGTTTTTTAAAACTAAATATTTGTTTCAAGTTTAGAACCATCAAAATATTTGGTGTTTATATGTCACTTTTTAAATAAAAATTATTGTGATTTAAATATAAAAAAACACATTATTTCAAGAATCAGTGGAATTTCCCCAACAGTGTATGAGCTATTGATGACATAAATTAAAAATATCAGAACGGTTCCTTGTCCTACCGGGATACAGGAAGGGAAAATGGCAACATATTTAATGAAAATATTTCCTTAGATATGGACTCTTGGGACTATTTGTTCGATTTGTCCGCACATTTGGAATCAATGCCAATGATTTCAAACAGTCTTCGGGACAAAACAACTAATTTTCACATTGAGTGTTTAAAATTCACTTAGAGAGAGACGGGACCGAATCGCACCGTGTGAAGGCCAAAAACGTTCGGTATATCACTGTTAGAAAATGTTTCCGTAAATTTACGTACACTTTGTTCTTTAAATAACGGACCTTTTGTCAATTTCACAAAATTTTCCGTGAATTCATAGGAGCCTCTCCGTAAATTTGCTTCTAGTTTTTGTTTAGTTCCGGGTTATAAATAAAAAGAAAAAAGAAAATTGATTTTGGTTTTGCGGGTGTTAACCAATTTACAAAACGGATATTTGAAAAATTCTGTTTTAGAGAGGTATGTGAATATGAGACAAAGTCTTTGACCCTACTACCACGTCTTGTTAGAATACAGGCGTATTATGAAATAAGCAGTCTGATAGTGAAGCACGTAACTTTCCCATTTGTGGAGAGGGTTTCCGTATTTTTCTTTTATTTATAGCTCCGGAGCTTGAATCAGTTTTATTTCGTTACGGAGCTCGTCTACGTTTATTAACTGCATATTTCCGTACACATTTAAGGGAATTCAAGGATAGATTTAACAGTCCAACAGCCTCCGACCCGGACCTCAGCTCTGGTGCCGCACCGTGGGTTCTAAACCAGTTCTTTCACTCCTTACAGATTATTATACAAAAATTAAAATAGTGAGAAGTTGATATTTGTATTTAAAATAAGGCCCAAATTAACATTGGAAATAAACAAATAAAATGGACGGCCTGATTGGCGTGTTAAATGTATACCGTTTAAATTCAAATTATACAAAAATATTACAGCAATATATCATCCTGAAAATATTTTAATAAACAGATATACGTATATTATAAAATATACGTATCTGTGCTCTACGCAGAAGCGGCCTATGTTACGACTTTCTGAACGAAATAAAAAACGCAATTACTTTTAGTCCCCAAATGGTGAAATAAAAGAAGCTACTTTCTTAGAGTTATCCGATACTACACCAGTTGATTAAATTTCTTATAAAATAAACTTATAACGGCCGTATATACATTGATAGACAAGCCGACTCAAGTTTAAACGGGGACTATCGATTACGGCAAAGATTCTTCTGAACAGACTATGATAGCAAGGCTCTAAACGAGACACATAGCGCCTGACCTCCGGGGACTCAACGTTTGTAGCTCGTGATCTCTGCTATATGTGTCGTCGACCCAGTGTGTAGGAGATGCGCCCTTGGCGGTCCTGCTTGCGTATACAGACGTCTGCTTTTAAAAACAGTTATGGCGAATTCGCTCCGAAAGATCAGATTGCTCTTAATTTAATAAAGGGGAATTCATGTTGCGAAGTTTGATAAATGAACCAACGAGAATGTACCAGATTACCACCAGTGGTAACCACCATTAGCATACACGAAACTGTTTTAAAAAAAAGTATTATAACGTTACAGTGAAATTCATGAATTATTTATGCCTTGCCTTACATGAACGTAATAAAAAATGTAGTAATAAATCATAAAATTACTGACTGAAAAAAATGAGTCGTAAATCATATATGTCAGCCGGCAATTTATACGTGTAAACGACAAGAATATTTAAAAATACGTTTACTTGCGAATGTATTTCCCCCCTAATTGTTAGTTGCCTCTCTACAGCTTCTGCAGTTAATTCATTTTTTTGCAATTTTCTTTTCTTCTCCAGTAAAAGGAAGTTCAATTTGCAACCACAAATCAGCCTGCCGCCGTCTGCAAAAAAAAATCGCCTTCAACGGAAATAAAGTGGTTATCATTTCACAATAGTATAATAAATTAATACCAAAGAAAATTTGAACGGATAGCTTGCAGAAATATATATATTTATAATTATTATTAGTTTGCCTTGGTGTGCTTTCTTTTGCTTCTTGATTGCTGAAGACTTTCTTATAACGCCATATTTGCTGCACTGTAGGAACATTAATTATTTTAGCAGTAAATGCCGGAAGTATGCTGTATATAAAAATACATGTTAGGAATAAATTGGGTAAGCAGCTAAGTTAGGAATACGCTTTAGGAGTGCGTAAGCTGTTTTGGAACGTGAGCGACTTGAGATAGTGCAAGTCACATCATGTCTACAAGAACTAGGAAGATCATCCCACCCTGTAAGTTGGTTTTTAATTTACTGCTTATTTAAATTTGATAGCGAAGGAAGGATGTTGGCCTACCAAGGAGGTTTACCCCTACTCTTAACAGTCAACAAATATCGCTTATGTTGGGTGAATAATTAATTATATAAACAGCGGGTAATTACTCACATCTACTTAAACGTTGAATATGACATACGTTGTTCTCACATTTATGAATAGGATCCGTAGGCAACTGTCATCCCTGAAAAAATGACAGATTTCGAATTTACAGGCCGCTCTGAAGTTGGTAACTACATATCGTAACATGTTTTTTTTTTAAATAACGTGTAGAGTAATTACATATAGAGTCCATTCACGGTTGCTTCCAACTTTCTGAATTCCTGCTTTAGTTCTAATTTCAGAATATTCCTCCGCCTAATGTAAA
This sequence comes from Clitarchus hookeri, assembly GCA_002778355.1. Taxonomy (NCBI): domain Eukaryota; kingdom Metazoa; phylum Arthropoda; class Insecta; order Phasmatodea; family Phasmatidae; genus Clitarchus; species Clitarchus hookeri. The sequence goes on from NQII01002028.1 coordinate 149,398, forward strand.
CAAAGCTTAACAAGTACTATAAAATCACACCATAGGGACAGCGCACCACATTCGTGTGCGATCAGTTTTATAATATTGTGCACAAGAACTATTTCTTACTGGGTATTACCAACACACCTATTTTCTCTTTGTTTTTATTCATATAAACGACGAATTAAATATTGTAACTTATTGATAAAATAAAAGTAAAATTTCAGTTTAAAAAAAATATAAGATACTTTTTCGTTGACAGAAGTATAAAACGTTTTTGATGCATGACCTATTTAGGAAAAAAGCAAACACGTCATACTTACAGTGATTTTTCAGAAGTTTGATTCAAAAAGTGCGAAGATACCGCATATAGACGGTATCTAACTAATTTACAATGAATCATAAAGTATTAAGTGAGATTTTTAGTAAATTTTGTTCTGAATTCTAGTCAATTATTAATAGCATATACAATATGTAAATAACCATTAATGCAACAGATATTACTTTTAAAAAAAGAATAACAAATTAACAACATAAATATGTTTCATATATTTAATTATTTATTTCCTTTGTTACGTAATTCGTTATAAGATGGAATTGTTTAGGACAGCCATGTCCAGGCTGCAGAACGTTGCTGGAAGTTGTTGTGAGTAGTTCGTATGAATACAACAGTCTGATTTTGTTTCGTTCACGTGTTTGGGCACTATTATGACCGTTAATTAGAGTTATTTTTATTGAAATTAATTTTATAATTGAGTAGGCTGTGTCCTAACACATTTAAGTCTAAATTAACCAAACCCAACCTAAAGTGAACAGCATTGGTGAGAGAAAGAGTGGCGTCCTCTTGTCAACGCCGTGACATCGGCGACGTAGGCTGTGTTTCGCACGCCGTCACTCGGGTCCGCAGTATACAGATCTTGGTCCGCCGTGGCGGGAGGCCGGCATGCTAATTTCACGGCCGATCAGTGCTTCGAGGGGTGTATATGACGTGCACTTATAAATCCTCCGTACTCAATGCGAAAAAGAAACACTGCAAATGGAAAACGGAAATTTCCCTCGCTGGAGACAATATCTGCAATAGCAGCGACGTGAACGAGGGAATTTTACTCCTACAGTATCTGTACAAATCATACATTTGTTATTTCATAGCGTTCCATTACCTACGTTCTATGGACAAAACTAGTAGGACTGTTTAAGTGTCTTGAAGTTCACTAGATAACTTAGTAGAGTTTGTATGTAATTTAGTTTCATGCATACTTAAAACTTTATAGTCATAGTACAAGCTTGTGAATTATTTACAGTAGGTAGTATCCGAAAGGTAACAGCAATGAATTATTACAAAAAAATTAAAAGAATTTTAAGGCCAGTGTGTATTTTCAACAGCGCGGTAGATATAGTATTTTTTTAGTCCAGTAGATGGGTTAGTTTCTTGGTTACTTTCCGTCTGTCACCATATTTTAAAGGAGACATAACTGGAGAAGTTAAAATGGGGAAAGCGGTGGAGGAGGGAGAGAATTTCTCGCAATAAATGTCGTCGATTGACTTTTCCTCATCCGAAACCATTCAGTCATATTCAATCGTCCAGCAGTTATCATTTTCGTGCTCTCCCTTCCCCTTAAAAAAAAAAATCATCTGGATCATTTTTATTTCGAATCATCTTGCGGAGTGGAGAGATTTTGGCGGCTCTTAACATCGAGGTCTTGAAAGCCGATAAGGGTGAAGCGAGGTGAGTATGGAGCGGTGTCGGAATGCAAGGGCGGAGGAAACGGGAGATCTCCGAGGAAACCCGCCGACCAGCGGCATAGTCCGGCACGATTCCCACTTGCGAAAACTTGGGAGTGACCCCGCCGGGAATCGAACCCAGTTTGCCTAGTTGGGAGGCGAGTAGTCTGACAACTATACCACTCTTGTCAGTAGAGGGGACGTAATACGGAGTAAGCAGATTTTCGTCTTTTAAGCATGTCCCTAACGTTATCTCACCGATCGGCAATAGGAATTTCAAAATCGCATTGTTCAAACTTTTGTATGTATTTTTTTACGTTTGGGTATTCAACACACCCACCCCGTTGTATAAATAACATATTTCGACTAAATTGAGAATATTCCAGTTGCACTGAAACTAGGTCAGAGGAAGTGAAAAACAGTTTCAAGACCTTTAACACGTACAGTCACGGACAATATATAATTCTAGGCGTTGCAACAAACCATTATTTTTTGTTTGTAACAGTACTAGTACAAATGCTTTGTCTTATCTCGGGACCAATAAAAATATATGTTTGTGTTTGAGGTTATTGGCAGTAATTGTTAACGGGACTGCGGGATATCATCTCAACAATGAAGGACATCTCTCTCAAGTGAGAATTTTTTCTTTTTGTACACGACTATGTACAGAATATATTGTTACAAGCAGTCTGTGGGGGCGTATCTGAGTTTGTGAGGAATGGAGGTCTTAATAAACATAAAAGGTCTAAATTTTATTTTTAATTTATTCTCACGGCTAATTATTTCCAGCATTACATTATATATCTCCACTGTTAGGTACTCTTTATCTATCAGAGAGCGCAATATTTACTGTATATTTCAACTCGAATTAAGTTCATTCTTAATGTCTGTTTAACTCATACTCGACATTAACACACGTTCAGTCTGCCTGTTTGCCATAATTTGTAATGTCTTTCACTCACGCATCCAGCATCAATAGTCCAGCCTGCTAGTAGCACTCTTCACTGCTTTGATGCTCGCAGTAGCAGATTTTCCTCCCGCTGGCCACTTCCGGCGCTACTCGTTGCTCTTCTATCTCGTTGCACAATCGCCCAGACTCCCGACTCTCATAAACTCCCGACTCGGAGGCACGTCGCACTTTGAACCGATGTCTGGTCTTGATCTGGAAGGTTCGACGCAACCCGAGTCATGCCGAGAGAAACTAGAACAGTACTAGATAAACGCAGAAATGCAATCTGCTGAAGGTGAGGAGCGCGCGAGACAGGAGCGTTATCGCAGCGGCATGCAGAAGCTTCCCTTTGTGACTCGCCGCCCGTATTGGGTAACCGCTGTGACCTTGGCACACTGTTTCCTCGCTCCAGTGGGACAGGACAAGAAAGCCACGCAAAGCACCAGCACGTGACTATACCTACCAAGAAAATCTACTTTCTGTGCCGCGTCGCACACGTGGGACATCGCTACTAAGGCCGCGTCTCAGTTGACCCAGTGCGCGCTCTCTCGTGCTCTCGCCCTCGCGACCCCATCATCGTGACTTCAGAGGGAACGACGATCTCAGGTCGTCTCAATTCGTCGGAGAGATCGAGAACACAGAGGGAGCTACTCGCTGGCGCTCTCTCGCCACTCAGACCACGCGCCATAGTTGTTTACAGTATTTCAGTGTTTAAATAAGGTTATTGTAGCTTTCTATGCCAAACCTACGTCGCATTTTACCTGTAAGAGAATCATTTCATCTTTTTTAGCGAACGAAATAATTTGCGTAACACGTATTTATAAAAATACAAATAAGGATTTCTGACAAAGTCTCGTATTTTTGTCACTGTGCTGCAACACGACGGTAATATATATATATATATATATATATATATATATAGATATATATATATATATATAACAGTTGTATTTTATACGCTAACAATTGTTCCCGTAGTGCTATAATAAATTGTGAACTTGAACATCCATAAATTACTTCCCAACAGCTATGACCATATTTTTAGCTTAACATGATATCGTGTCTTTTTAGTATCACCTGTATGCCGCTGTCGGAAAGAACCGAGAGAGTGGTTGTCTCAATTTCACGGATCGAGAGCGTGAGAGAGAGCGCGAAGCAGCGCTCTCGTCAAGTTTTGCGAAAGAGCGCTCTCTAGAAAGAGTATTCTGTAAATTGAGACAGTGCAACACGGCCTGAATCAGTTTTCTAACTGGATTATGTATGTTATTGGCAAAAAAAAAAAGCGTCCCAACGTTGGAGCACGGAGACTGGTTACTGCGCAGCTGACGTAACCACTCTACCCCTTATTTCTTTCACGGATGTGAGTCACCAGGGAAAACACCGGGAGTGGATCGAACCGACGACTTCTGTCAAGCCGAACGAGCACACCCGGTCACCGTGCACTCGCAGAATGTCGGTGGTATGGCGTGAGAACAGCGGTGGAGGGGTCTTGGGAGCCGGTGAGGGTGAAGTGAGGCGAGAATGGAGCAGCGCCGGAATGCAAGGGCGAGTGCCGCCGAACAGCGGCATTGTCCGGCACGATTCCCACATGCGAAAATCCAGGAGCGACCCCCGTCGGGAATCGAACCCGGTTCGCCTAGGGGGGTAGGGGGAGGAGAGCAGTCATGACCATTACACTACCGCGGCCCCACCAGCGGCAGAATCAGGTTCCTATTGTGCTTCGTGTTCGTCGCGGCGAGATCACTTCGGTGGCGGTGGGAGATCAACGGACAAGGAGTTGCCTACCAACTGCTGCCGTAGATTTTTTTAATCTCTGGGCGGCAGTTTTCCCAGCGGTGCTCGTTACCGGGAGTCATACCTGCAGGAACATCTGCCTCGCTCGCTAGTGGACAATGGCGCAAGGAAGAGGGGTCGGGCGTGGCGGAAGGGGGTTGTGGGTGGTGGAGAGAAGGGGGTAGGGGGGAGGTCGGCTCCACGTGTAGCAGAGCACACGTGGCCACGAGCTCTGGACTACGCGGCGAGGCGGGGGGTTTTCTCAGGAAATCTTCTTCCTGTCCAATACTTTACCAGCACACGATTAAAAACAAGTATAGGCTGTTCACAGTAAACTGAGCACTTTCCAAAGCCCCGCTTAAGATCTACTTGTATGCATCTTGTGTGTTCTTCCACCATGCCTCAGTCAAGCGAAAATGTGAAAATATTACAAATGTAAGTATTCTACAAATTCACGAATTCTTACGTTTGTTTGCAATAAGAAAGCAGAAAGCAAAATAATTAATTTCAGTAGTCATAAAAGTTTGGCTAACACTTTTAATTCTACATCAAGACGTGGAACTACTTTCCCTTCGTCATTACACCTTTATTGGGGACAAGTAAATGCGCCCGTTCTGCAAGTAGAAGCTGTAATTTTTTAAAGGTTGATTTAAAAAGTGTTTGATTAACTGTGCAAAACCTATAGTACGTAATAACACATCATTCGTTCAGAATAAATTGAACATTTTGTAAGACCTGCCTAGTGTCTTTTCTCTGCCCACTGCTTATGCTTACTTAGTTATAAACCTTATTAGTGATATCCAGGCTTCGACAAACTGAAACTGTTAAATTGTCAAAGACAATACGTTTAGACTGCCCAAATTATTATGATAAAGAAGTAAATATTATTGGTAAACAATTTAAACTTTAAACTTATAATCAAACATAAATACATTATCCTCTTCTTGTCTAGATATCTGTGCATTTTTTTGTCCTATCCCTTTCCTTTCTCTAAAAGCATTTGAATCTACGCACAGGATTGTGCCATATTAGACAATGACACCAGACTTCAACAGTTTTCGCCAAAATTGCATGTTTGTTTAAAAAAAAATATAAAGGATCTTAGCACAACTATAATGTTTAGTAAGGACACCAGCTATTCATTTTTTTTTACCAAAACTCGGGTGCCTATTTAAAATATATATATGGAGATTAATTTTTTTTAGGTATTTCAGGAACCACTTAATTGATTAGGGCAAAAATTTATGAATTAATATTTCACAATGTTAACGTCGTATTCAAAAACATTTATCGTCATTTTAATAATTACGTACTTGTTTGGGTTCGAAAATGCGGGAAAATAAGTGCAGGTTCTAGTAAGTCTTATATACGTAAATGAAAGATAAAAATAAGAGGTTGATTACAGGCCCGCCTGAATTCGTGAGAGTGCCACGTAATAAGTAACATGTTTGAATCCCAATCTTTTGTGTAACTATATCAGCACGTGTGTGTACATGAGTGTAGACAGGAGAGGAAGTTTCTGGTTAACGGCTTCACCTTCGGAAACAGATTGTCCACGTAATTACGTATTTGTGATTGCTAATATCAACGAAGAATCCATTTCCTCCGTCTTAAAGCAAATTTTTGTTAATTCAACTCTACTTAGAAGTCCCCACAATACACGATACTTCTATTAGAAGAAGATTATACTTAAGCCGTATATATTTCCATCAGTGTTGTTGTCTGCTTTATGTCGCGGTCTCTCTAATCAGCGTGTGCTGTTATTTGTCAACTGTTTTTCTGTAGGAAAGCTAAACAAAATGATTACAAAATCGCCATTTTCAAAAGCCCACTTAGAAAAAATGCTCACAGGAAATAAGGCTGGATATAAAGTAAATAGTCTCAAACAAATCGTTTCTACGCCCCCCCCCCCCCCNGTGTTTCATTCCGTAGTTATGTCACTGAATAAGTCAGTCAGCGAAATACAGAATGGTAGGCCTATCTCCTGTCATTCATACAGTGGAGTGGAGAGGTTTGGTTGGCTCTTAAATCGGGGTTTTGAGAGCTTTTGAGAGTTTGAGGCGAGGCGAGTATGGAGCAGCACCGGAATTCAAGGGCGGTGTAAAAGGAAAATCCCGAGAATACCCACTGGCCAGCGGCATTGTCCGGGACGATTTCCCCCTCTTGAAAATCCGGGAGCGACCCCGCCGGGAGTTGAACCCGGTTCACGTAAGTGAGAGGCGGACGCTTCACCCGGCGCGCCATCGCGGTCCCCGTCAACCACACAGAACGCACGAACATGGCCAATTCAAAACTACTCCTCTCGCAAATGTATTTGTACTACGAGGGACAGGAAAATGTCATAACTGTTTTTCCCATGTCGAGGCAGTTGTTGTATAATTTACACGTAGGACCTACCACATAGCTAACAGTCATTTCAAGTGCATTTAGAGATTTCTGTGGCCACAGCTCAGATAGTAGTGTTTACTTAGATGTACGGTATTCGTGCAGCGAATATTGTCCGCGGCGGAAGCAGTCTTAGCTTGTATAGTTTTCTGACATCTGTTGTGGTAATAGGAACACAGAAACCAACTCAAGACTTGATGTCAACAAACACTTGAAATAGTAATCAGGTTTTGTAAACACCGTAGGTTTTTGTTGTCAGCGCGGAAATCTAACAGTTGAAGACTAATCGAGTGACATCAAGAAAAATCCGCAGTTAAGTATTTTCAAAACAATTCCGTAGCAGTTCTCAGGTAGCAGCAATGAGACATCAGTTATAGCATCAGACTGTTAATTTATTTGAGTTCCAGTTATTGCAAGTGGTGGACCTAGTCCTAGGGAAACTTCCGGAAATATATATTTTTAAATATTTTTTTTATAAATAATTGAAAAAAAAATTCATCAATTTTTTATTTTTTTTTAAAAAAATTTTTTAAGGTCATCGACATCCAACATGGCGGAAAATAGGGCCGCCGGCTGACCGGAATGGCTGAGCATTAACAGTTCCGGCGCTTCGACGCGAGACACCACCTGTGCCCCATTAAAAATATATTGTACCACAACATACACAATCATTCTACTTATATATATGACAATTGATCATATATAGGCTATGTAAAGACAATTGACCATATATCGGGCTGCAAACATAGGAATGCTGCAATACATAACTTGACTCTTCCGTGAGCAAATGTAGAAAAGCTACCGCAGATATTCGAAATACTACCATTTGTGTTTCCTGAATAGTGTTCACAAAGATGTGGTAAGTTTGTGAACAGTTACTTAGATTAGATATGCAGCAACATCCATTTCGACGTGTTTAAAAAAGGCTGCGCTGCCCGAGTTTCAAATTTCAAGAATATTAATTTTAAAAATCTAGACAAGTTGTTCAAATTTAATTTAATAATGAGTACTACTTTTGTACAGACATGCAATACATTATACAGAAATGAATAATTTTTATGTAATTGTGTTTAGAATTTTATTAATAGTTTCACAAAATATTAGCATTCATCTCCAGTAATTTTTTCGTATAGGCGCAATAGAATGATAGGCGTGTAGCCGCGGTAGTTTTGCCTTTACGTGTGGTTTCTGTAGCAGCCAGCGGAGGGCCCTAAGGCACTCCTCGGCTCACACAGCAGACAGACAGCCGCAGGGACCTATGATTAAACCAAGATTGATACGTCCCTTCGGGGTAGATCGCTGCCAGTAGTTCGCTTCCAGATGTTTTAATTACGGCCTCCGCGCCATTAACTGCGTGACGGACGGCGGGCGAGGCAAAAAAGGAGCACAGAATAAGAAATTAGGAGGAGGAGAAGAGTGCTACAGAAATTGAAAGATCATATATTGCGTTCCAAATTGACTGTTCGGGATTTACGGGCAGCTCTTGTGTTTTCCAGGTCGTTGATCTGTTCGGGTTCTCGTTTAGCCCGAGGGTAGTTTTCTTTTCGTTTTCACAAACAGCTGCCTTCCGGGGTCTCCGTCGGGATGTGATCAGCATGAATTGCTCACCTCCCATACTAATATGCCCTACACAGTACTCACTTTTTGAGACCTTATCTATTTCTAAACCGTGAACGGTTTGAACAGTTTTACACAGCAAAGATTAACAAAATTTGTCTTGTTACCAAAACCGACATGATGAGCACAAATAACAAACAATTGTCTCGCTCCAAACAGTTTAGTTCATAATAGTGCCCATATTGTCATATTTACCATTGTGGAGAAAACAATCACAGACAATCTACTGCAAGTCACCAACACCAGTGCGGTCAACACTATTCTCTGTATAGTGCCGCTGACTCTTGCCAGTGAAGCCGAGAAGCAAGACTTTCCCTGCGAACGTCTTTTTGAATGAAAGTTAGGAATAGATTTTCACAATTTATTACGGCACGTAACATGTAATTAATTATAGGGATAAAAATTTAAACGCGACCATCGGTTAACTATTGCATTTTACGAGAAGTAGTATATATATGATAAATTAAACTTCCTGCCACAAATTGAACATAATATTTTGAGAAATTAGCTAATTTTAAAGGTAAAGAAACCATTTAAAAATTAAATTAACTTCATTATGTTGACTTAAGAATACACATTAATTTTTTTTACGTAACTCTATTTGCATTTAAATCAGCATGATCATATATGTATGTAGTATTTGGTCCTGTTTAAGTTCGATTACATTATCGATTTCATTTAAATTTATTGGCTATGTTTTCAGTTAGAATCAAGATCAGGACTTCTGGTAAGAAGAATAGAAGTCAAGTATCCGCCAGATGACCTGCGTAAATAAGAGACGTAATTACAGGTCATATTGATGCAAGATGCAAGTACTCTTGAGGCACGTAATAAATAAAATTGCCGCTCCCTAAGCGTTTTGCATAGACAAAAATATTGTGAGGAGCGAAAATACTGTAATTGACTGATTTACTGGCCGCAATTGCTCTAGCACACGCGAGCACAGTAAATGGGTTAAAATTATAAATGATCTTCAACCTTCCAAGCGATATAGGCTAGTCGCAGGCTTGAAGAACGCTTTTCGGTCTTACTTCTCGCTATCTCACGACTGTGTATCGAGAACAAATTTATAACGCTGCCAGAACTTTTAAATTTAAATTTAAACGACGATATAAAACTATCCAAACCGGAAATACGCAGAAACTACATACATCACCGAAAAAAAAAAATATTTTGTGACAACCATAAAATGTTTTGTTAGTATTCACCTCGCCAAATAATTTTTGTGGGATACAATAATTTCATTATCACCACTAAACTTTTGTGGCCAAAACAAAATTATTTTGTAGTAACTACGAAATAATTTAGCAGGGCGAACTCTCTACAGTATATTTTTCTCCGAGAACGTTAGAACAAAATAAAATTCCATGCAGTTACAAATTAATGAAGTTTAAAATAAAAAAAAGGGAACGGAATCGTAACTGAGCACTACTAACGAGAGGTAACCGCTATAACCAAACTGGCTTACACATTGGTAGGGCGCCCTGACGCGTAAGTTAGCTCAGATCTTCGGACCAGGAGCGTGCAGTCGGAAAATGATGTATCCCCACATAGACGGATCGTACAAAAAATACACGACCATGTCGCGAGACCATTTATACAAATAATACTGAAGACCTACCACCCTCCATATCTACCAAACACATTCCAGTCCCACTACCCAGACCGTAAGTCGTTTCGTGAGACTCCTTGCAGAGATGTGTACATGCGGAGCAAACAGAGCGAATCACTTACCACCTGGAACAGAGGATGAAGTGCTCGTTTGGAGACACCAGCGGATGAACCAACGACGGCTCCCGGAAGGTGTAAACAACTGTCGAGTTTAACCTTGCCGTCAAATGAACTCGCGAAATTTCCGGTAGGTGTCTCTAAATCACTGATTTCGTTTGTTGGGCGTAATACTGTAATCCGTCCATGGTGTTTGTTACTTGCAGTTTCAGCTATGGGCTGCTCATGGTAAAGTGAGTTCTTTTGAAATCAACCTGTGAAAAATGTCACTGCTACTGCATGCATGTATTTTAACGGGCACACTGACTGACATGCGCCCTGTTAAGTTGGTAACGACGGAGAGAAAGTAATTCCACGTCTTAGCATTGGATTAAGAGTGTTAGGAAAACATTTGAGAATTCTCAAATTATTTGTTTTACTTTCTGTATTTTTAATGCATATAAGAGTAAAATATTTTCTTTTCGAATAATTTCAGTTTATTTTGACCTACGCGTGAATAAGGTGATCAAGCCCATGTCTGTGTTAATTTTACATATTGCGGAAGCATACAGAATGTGTATACAAGTAGATCTTAAGCAGGGCTTTCCGAATTGCTGAGTTTACGTGAACAGCCTTTCACAATCTGACTCGCCTGCAAAGGTAACTTTCGATTATTAATTTCGAGACAATAAGTCAACTTCCCCGTAGTTTATTTCCTTTCCCCGTGATTTAATAATATAGCAGTACACTCCAGTTCTCTAAACGCGAAGTGCGCTGACGTCTCGCGGAAGTTCCAGCTTCTTCTCGAACACGCATAAACATTGCAGAGGGTGGTCGTTAGTTTGAATGTAAATCTGAAGCTGACCTGATGGGCGGTACGCGGGCGCCAGTGAAATACGGTAATGTCCGCATCGTGGTTAACGCGGCTGTTACGACTTTACAGATAAGTAAACGGGAAGGCGGACCGTATAGACGGTCACTGCCGCTTTGCATGCTGATGGCCGAGAAGTTTGCAGCCACCGGCTGTTACAAATAAATGTACGCCGGAACCGTCACAGCGAGGTGCCTCGAATTAACTCGACCCTCGTGTCTCTTGTGGCTGCGACATACGTCGTCCACGATCAGTTTTCTCTAGGAACACCAAATACGAGGTTTTACTACCTTCACATTTATTAACCCCAGCACACTCTAGGGCACGATGTTAAGAGAATTTATTTACAAATGTGGGCTCCGTGGGAGAGAGATAGCCGATTCATGAATATTAAGTGTCTCTCAGCGGATAATAAATTATATCTGTGTTTACACGCCTTATATGTATATGTATCGTCCTTATCTGTTAGTCGACCTAACGTGTTGTATTCAGAACCTTGTAGGCTGCGAAGATAAGGGCTTTCACCTGACGGCTTTCGATCAAGATAAGTTAACCGGCCTTAACACAGAAATAAGATAGGCCATCGCCAGTGGCGGAGGCGTAGATTTGTTCAAATTACTGGGAGAAGTATTAAATGAATTATCGTTATCAACTACACAGATGAAATGCAAATCTACCTGCCACGTGTGAAAAGTAGCGAACACGTTTTTCAAAAATTTAATATACATATTTTTTTGAAAAATTATTAAAATTCACTAACAAAAATACATGGGTATCTCATGCAGATATAAAGAAGCGCAGACTAATTATGAGTTCAGTATGAATATGTTGTGAAAAATTACTATTATAAACTAGTCAATTTAATGGAATCGTGCACCGAGTCTACTGCCCACAAGCGTCTTTGGCAGAGTAAATGAACTCACAACAAGCTGTGTTGAGCAGCCACAATTAACGGACTTTTCAGTGCTTTGTACTTAAATATGGTTCAGTTCAGTAGCCATTCAAACATATTTCACTACTCAATAACAGTAAATAAAATAAGAAAATTTCTATGTGACGAAAACAAGTTTTCCTTATTTGTTCAAATAGTTTACTTTCTTTCCAAGCACAAATGAACTAACTGAATATGATACATAAATTACAAAATTTCAGTAAATATTTTATACGAAATATTTTTGAAGAGTTTAGGTAAAATTTGGTTAGCATCGGTTTAGTTGTATTACAAATGCATTTTTCACAAATAAAACTATAATCTACTTCATTACTTACAATAAAAATAAATTTTTGTTGTGATCAAAATATTGTTGATTGCCACAATATTAATTTGTAAATACACACAAAAGTTTTTGTGGCACCAACAATTTTTTTTTAGCAATTAATTACTTATTCGCAGCAATAAATATTACGGGGCTGGCAGCAATATTGGTTAATGGGGCTAACAACTTGTTTTTATGGGTCGCTGGCTTCGGTAGGTTGGTTTGATTTAACCTCTCGACGAAAGCAACTTCGGGGAAGCAATCAGCCAAGGCGTTTATTAAGGAACCAGGAAAGGTCTGGCGTGATTTCGAACAGCCACTGGAAACCGAAATAAGGAAGGCCGGATAAGGAATCTAACCCGGGTCCTCTCGAATGTGAGTTCAGTATGTTACCATATGTTGCTCTGGAATTTACTCCTGTTTAACGTTTAAGGTCACAGGCACAGGAGATCTGATTGCCCACACGCTGGACAAATCAGTACAGAGAATAATAATAATAATAATGTTACCACTTGGCCACCTCGCTTGCTGTGAAGGATTTATCTTCAGCACGCACATACCTCAAATTTATTAAGTGGCACACACGTGCCAAGGCCTGAACACTTCATCTCATTGAAAGTTCATTCTCCGGAATAATACGTGTGTAACATTAGGGATCATGTAATCCCTTCCAATGTCATAAGAATAATCCCTTTACGCAGAAAGAAATCAATTTTTAATTGTTTAATATACTATTTTCTGAATATTTTAGATGCGTGGGTGTGTCATAATTTTCAAAAATAACTTTTGTTGACCACATAATAGTGTGAATCAAGAAAGTGCCTTTCAGCGTCTTTTGTTATATCTGTAGTAAATTGATTGTTTCATTTGTGTGTTTTAAATTCAGTAAGAGTATAGTTCTAGCACTTGATAATGCAAACATGAAAGAAACTGCTATTTTATTAGCTCAGCATGACTTGATATGGATAGGCATATATAATACCCACACTATAAAAACTAATTTCTTTGCTGCTGTTGCCGCAAATAAACTTTTGGTTTAATATGAACCATGCAAAGTAGGCTGTGTCAGAAAACACAACTTTTGTTTAATCTACACGACCATTATAGTAGAGGAGCATATGTAATTTCATTGCAGCTTTGGTGAAGACATTTTGGGAGCCGTTTTGTTTTTTCATAAACTACCTCAGGTTGAAACATTTTTATGGTGGCAATTCGTATTCTGTTGCGTTTAATTTTAGTGACGTTATCAAAATGGCAGCACTCGAAATGTTAGAATCGTACATGAGCCCGTTATTTCTGGGTGGAATTATGTTTGTAATAACTAATTGTAAAGAATACTTTGAACTCTACAAAAAGTGTTCTTGGTATTTTTTTGCTAAAACTAATGGTTTCTAATATAAAATAAAAATGATGGTATTTATCGTCAATTTTGAGATTATAAGGCAAATTACTATAACTTTATGACAATTTAAGTGAAGGAAAGGTGTCATTGCTTTTAGTAATCAAGCACTACACGTAGATTAACTACTCCAGTAGTTCATCCACCTACAGGTTGTGTTAATAAAATAGCAGAATTTCAATGACAGTCACTGTAAAAAGTTAACTATAAATAATTGTGTTATTTATTGACGGAAGTCTCTATTTAAAGGTATTGATGTGAACTATAAAAACAATTTGAGTTGAGTTGAGATATTTGAGCGGCTCTTAACAACGGTCTTGGGGGCTGATGAGGGTGAAATGAGGAGAGAATGCAGCAGCGCCTGAAAACAAGGGCAGAGGAAACAGGAGATCCCCGAGAAAACCCTCCGACCAGTGGTATCAGTGCCCAGTCTTCCTTGTGGCCAGTCTCGTTTCTTGAATTCTCTACACCTCTTTAACGTAAATGGCTAGTGTCAATATCATCGATCACGTGGCACGTCGTTCATTGGTCGTAAGAAAAATGTCGAATACAAGTACAGTGCTCTCCAAACCATTACGCGATTGCAACGCTTTAACTGAGAAATGAATGTGTGACCGAGCGGATTGATACGCGGGAAGTAATACTCAGCCGTGAACGGGCAATGGCGATAAAGGCTGTTTCACGCTAACTGGGCACGTTTGAAAGCCCAGCTTAGGATCTGCTTTCATTATTATTTTTCTCCTTCCACTATACGTAAGATTATTGCTACCGAGAACCTACTCAATTAATTCCTGCGTCATCCAGGTGTAAACCAAGAATATTTTAGGAAATTAATTGTGTATAATAATATGCCATTTCGTGCCCTTATGTGTATATATAAAAAAATCCTCAGACGTCAGTAGTGATACATTTACAAATGACACTATCATTAGACCGGTTTGCACTAAATCGCTGCCAACTTACTGGGATCATGCGTCTATACAGTGTGTACTGTAGATATAAAGTCTTCACGGTAAACTGAGCACTTNACGACAGTGTGTACTGTAGATATAAAGTCTTCACGGTAAACTGAGCACTTTCGAAAGCCCTGCTTAATATCTGCTTCTATGCACATTGTGCGTTTTTCCGTCATATCTATAATTAAAATTGCCCTGGGCTTGATAATTTTACTCATGCGTCGGTCATGTGAAATTGTAAATTATTAGAAAAGTAAATGTTTTGCGAATTTGACAATTGTTACACTCATATGCCTTGAAAACATAAATCGAAATAAATAATTTAAGTATTCACGAATGTTTACCTAGCACCTTTAACTCGACGTTAAAATATGAAACAACTTTTCCTCCGTTGTTGCCAACTTTGCAGGACACATGCCACTCAGTGCGCCTGTTAAGATGAACGCAAAGGTCAGTGACATTTTTTAAAGGTTGATTTCCCAATTGTTCTTTTAATTATGAACAGTCTGTGTACGTGAAGATATAGGTATGGATTTTTTAAATAGTTGATTTGAAAACTGCTTAGTTGACCGTGAGCAGCCTTAGGCCATGTTCCTATTAGTTTCGAGTTTCTTTTTTCGTAATTTGTATTTAGCATTTTGTAAGGTTTCGTCGGAACACCACGAAATTAAACTGTTTAGCACGTCATGTCGCTATTACTTTGGTGTTATCATGATTCCAAAATTAAAAGTCCACGAAGACTTGAAATAAACAGTAATTATCCCCGGATGCTGTTAGAAGGCCGTTTAAAATTTAAAATAAAAAAAAACGAAACAAATATGACCTGAAATTGTTACTTAACCAAAATTGTGTCGTGAAAATACATACTTCAAGAATAGTTCAACAACTTGCTTTGTGAAGTAATTATTGTAAGCCAAATACACATTTGTTTATTTCAATAACCTCGCCTGCATATGCAGTTAAACGTTTCAAAAATGCAAAACTGATATGGCGGCGATTTGATAATTTGTATTTTGTAATTTTTCAGGTTTCAAGTTGACAAAAAAGCGAAACACCAACTACAAAAATACGCAATAAATGTTGTGGACAAAACGGGCGACGTGACAAATTTGTTAACAAGAAGTTGCAATTGGAACACAACGTCAATGTTCCAGGCAGAGTTACCTGGACGTGGTATTGTCAAGAGACGAGAGGAGGGGGCCGCAGGCGAGGCTCGTGCGGGGCGGCATGTCCCCGGGCCGCGTGGCTTCGACTCGCCCCGAGCGCAACTAACGGTCACTCTCTTCCGGCCTCCGCTGTCTTCCGGCCAAGGCCCGCTTCCCTCGCTGCTCGAGGAGCCGGATTCTCCGCGGCACCTGTGTGCCGGAGGAAACACACTACCAGCCTCCCTGCTTGCCGGATGTACATACGAACACAATCCAGGACGATTTATTTGGAACAAAGGGAGGCGAAATTACAAATGCATATATTAAAAATTCGCGCTCCATCAAATAATACTATTGCAACAAGTTCTCTTCCCAGCACTAGAGGTACCCCACAAAGTTGTTTATTCTTGTGCAAATGTCCTGTTCGTATCAAATCCTTATTTTTAGTCTTGCGGATTCGATTTTATTTATGGTTATTAATATAGGTTTGCAGAAATGCACCAAACTATCATGAAATATATAGATGTTAATTAGGGTTATCAGAAGTTCAATTTTGGATAAATATTCGTGATTTCATGCGTCGGTATTTACTTTGTAAGTACGTTACTGTTGCAAAAGTAAGATTGTTCATTGTCGTTCATTTGCGTAGTTTCCTAACAAAATCACAATAATCCATTTTTTTACGCTAATAAAACAACAGAGTCGCTTAAAACGCCCCAGGGTTAACCGGATATTGTCTGAAGTATAGTAACCGAAGAGAGAGAGAGAGAGAGAGAGACTATGAGGGAGAGAGATACAGTGTGAGAGAGAGAGTGAGAGAGTGTGTGTTTGTTTACATACATGCACACTTCAAGGAAGCCCATGTCATTACTTTCCAGGTAAATTAATTCATTACTTTACATATGTTTATACAAAAGTTTTACAGCCAAATTTTCTCTGTTGAAAATGCAACAGTATAATTTGGAGGGGAAAAAAAAAAACAAATACGAATGATCTTACTTTGGGCACGTACTCTTTAGTGAGAATGTTTGGAATCTAAATTGTTACGTTTTCCTGGGAGATATAAAACTATAAACTTCCTTTATTGTCTTTATTGGTGTAGCGTACATGAGTCGCGTTGAGGACGTCGTGGTTTCAATCCCAACTGACTGCAGTCCAGGAAGAGGGGAAGGGTTTGAGATGATGGCCCATTCCCGCCCGCAGGTAAACACTGGCGAAGTTTATTAGCACTTAGAACACTGCACCCAAGCGTAACTCAGGCTATACTAAAAAGAAAATTTTTTTCCACTGGAAACCATAATATTGTGGATGTAGCTTCATTCTTTCATCAATGCTTGTCAGTGCCCTAAAATAACATTACATCACATCATAAATAATTGTAAATAAAAATAATAACCTTTTTGTAACAACAGAAGTGAAAAATATTGATGGTAGTAACTATTACATACAAAAGAATATTTCATCAGGAGACAACCAGTCAGACTTCCTTCCATTGGCTGACGGCCAACCAGTGGGCTGACAGCCAACCAGTAATAAACCTTATCGAGTGCCTATTCAGCTGCATATAACTCACCCCATCCACTCCCTTCAGATGAGCTCCTGCGCTTCATAATTACCGCCACTTGTATATATCGTAACATACTGCATGCAGCAGTTACCGTAAACACCCGACATCAGGTAAAACCACATCTCCCAAGTTAAAGCTACTTTCATCAAAGCCCTTTCGTTAACCAATCAATGCTGGAATACACCGTATTTGTTATACAGTTTCCATTACAAGTATTTCCTATTCATATAATCGGACAGTCGCGCGATACGGTTAAAAATAAGCACAGAAATTATTGCGACAAGAATTATAGTTGTTAGCTTAATCCTAACCGAAATTAACCTAACCTTACCTGACCAACACTTTCAACTAATCCGTTTCGGTCAGAACTAGTTTTGACTAGTTAAAGCTGAAATAATTACAAGTATAAATGTCAATTCTTGTTCTCGTTAACATATCTTTGTGAATTACAGTATTGAAAAAAGTAGTTCTGAAAAGGGAATTCTGGTTTTAATTAATTTCGGGTTTTTACGGTGACATATGTATGGGCGAGGATATAGTCCATTCATGGTTACTTCGAACCTTTCTGGAGACCTGCTGAAATTCTACTTTCAGGCTATTCTTCCGCCTTATGCTAACAAGACTTAAAACCAACTCTATAACAGTTCACCATTCGGGGGCACTCAATGTAATAATACATAATTTTTTATGGGAAATATTTATTACTAGGCATTACCAACACATCTATTTTCTCTCTGCTTTTACTCATATCAATTATAAACAAAATACAATTTATAGATAAAAATACAATTTTAAATTCTGTTTATCCAATAGTAGGATAATCTATTTTAACAGAAATATAAAACACTTGTGATACATGACATATTTAAAAAACAACATAATACGTAAAACATGGAGCAAGGTTTCATTCAAAATTGTTAAGGTACCGCGAATAAACTATACCTTCCAAAGGCAAACTTCTGAAGTGCGAAGCTTGCCGCGAACCAGCCAGACTGGAGAAGAGTACAGCTATAGTGTATTCGGGGTTTCTTCACACTTTTTAAAATAAAACTTTCAAAAATAATCACCCCATTTATGAAGTGCTTGGTTGTCTCCTAAAAATGTCACGTATCACACGTGTTTTATACTCGTGTTAACATAAAATAACCTTATTTATAATTATATTGAACTTTATTCTTTTAATTTATTTATGAACTGTAATAATTCATTTATTCTTAATATAAATAATAGCAGGGATAAAGTAGGTGTGTTGGCAATGCCTAGTAAGAAATAGTTGTTATGTAAAATATTGCAACACTGAGTGCGCACGAATGCGGTACGCTGTCCCTTTGGTGTAACTTTCTAGACTCAGTTGAAGCTTTGCACGCACGAGGCGGAGGAATATCGCGGAAGTATAACATAAGCAGGGCTTCAGGAAAGTTGGAAGTGACCGTGAATGGACCATACGAGCGGAGCAGCCAGCCGCCGGTGGAAGAAGCAGCGCGCGTGCACGGGGTCGAGAGCGAGCACGTGGTTCGCCCCGAGCTGCCCAGCTTCCGGCGCCCTGGACCGCCGACCCGCTCCGACGTGGCGAGAGGAAGACGGCGATTTGCCTTCCCCTCCCTGCACGCCGGCACGCATTGCTTTCTTCCTCCTCGCCCTTGGCTATAACTCTTTCACATGCTACTGTTCCACTGACCACATCAACGAACATTTCTGCGACGGATGCACACAAGTGTCAGAGTAATAATACGTGACCCTGAATGCACGTATAGGCTGCTAGAGGTTAATTGAGTACTTCTGGAATCAACCTTTGAAAAACGTAACTGCTCGGGCAATCTGTTCACGTTCAACTGAGCAATTTTGAAAGCATTGCTTAAGATCTATAGGCTGTTAACGGTAAAGTGAGTACCTTCGAGGCCCTAGTTACTTTTTTTCCTTTTAGCCAAGGTTTATTCTTTAATCACCTTTTAAATTACATATTACCATGTAAGTTATAAACACAGCGTGTTTATTCCAACGCACTTGGAAGTTAACGTCTAAGACTAAAATAAAATATACTTAACGACTATTACTCCAAATGAGAGAGCTTTCAAAAGTACTCACTTTACCATAAACAGCCTATACTTGTATGCACGCTGTGCAATCTTCCGCGTTATGTAAAATTAACACTTCCATGGACCTCATCACTTTATTCATGAGTCGGTCAAGTGAAACTGTGAAATTATAAGAAAAGTAAATATTTTTTTTCAAATCTGCTCATTTTTACACTTAGATACTTTAAAAAACAGAAAGCTGAAAAAAATCATTTAAGTTATCACAAATGGTTATCTAGCACTTTTAATTCAACGTTGAGATATGCAACTACTTTCCCTCCATCACCGTTACCATCTTAACTGGGCGCATGTCACTTAGTGCGTTAAAATATATGCAGTGACTTTCTTCTAAGGTTGATTTCAAAAGCGCTCACTTTATCGTAAACAGCATTTACCTGCGTTTATTTTAACGAGCACACTGACTGTCATGCACCCAGTCAAGTTGGTAACGACGGAGGAAAAGTAGTTCAATGTCTTAACGTTAAATTAAAGGTGTTAGGTATTTGAGAATACCGTTTTTTTGTGCATGTAAGTGTAAGAGCAGATAAGTTGGTCAGACGAGTGCACGAGAAATGATTTTTGGCAATTAAATTTAAGGTGAAATGACTTAAAGTCCAGCTATTTTAGAACTGTTGATTTATATTCTGATTTTGAAGTGGAATAATTTCTGAATTAGCACACTGGAAAATATCATTTATATAATGAAGTTTGCAGAATAATGATTTTTTTAAAAATCTATAACAAGCTACTTATTAGCAACTACAAATTAAGTATGTATTCACCACAAACATGTGATATTGATTTTTTACTATTTTAATTTGCCACATTGTTATTTCAATGTGAAACTGTGAGATCGATGACAACGAGTTGTGTTGATTACAGATAAATGCATTCGGAGCATATACGCTATCATATTTCTTTGCTCTTCGGCAATGTAATATTGAAGATTTTTTCTTTTGCATTTTTATAATGTAATGCAAAATTGTATACGTTCCTCCTCTAGGCGTTATTGTTACAATGATGACCAATATAACTTTAATATTAGTAGAAACAGAACATTTCGAAGAAATAATTTCATGCTTCGTGATATTGAGAAGACTGTTCCAGACAGCATTAATTATTATTACTAATCTTGTTCGTCTTAATGCGATGATATTAAATATTAATTTAGATATTCTTAGCGAAAACCCTGACCTACACAGTAAACATTTTTCTGAAAAACTTCCTAAACTGTAATGGATGTTTTTAACCTATAAATTGTATGGAAATAATACCAAATGTCAGACTGCAAATATAGGAATGTTGAACTTCGTTACTATACAAGGTTGGGGACTTACCTACGCATTTGACTTTTTCGTTAGAAAATGTAGGAACGATACCACGGATGTATGGGAAAATAGTTTACCATTTGCAGTTAGTCACTTTTCGTTTACAATGATATGGTAGTTTCACGAATAATTTTTTAAAGTGTGCATATAACGTTACCTCTTAGGGACGTAGCCAAGGTATCATAATACAAATATTTCTNTAATTTTTTAAAGTGTGCATATAACGTTACCTCTTAGGGACGTAGCCAAGGTATCATAATACAAATATTTCTAAAATCGTTGCGGTTTAGCCTTTCGGATGACGCGGATCTCATCTTCTCTTAAAATTGTTGTCATCAAACATGTCTCTCACGTTGTAAGTCATCTATTCAACGTTACAAAAAGAATCGTGTGCATATAAACCAATATCCCTTCCCGGGTGTGTTTTATCAATTTAATTTGTAGACATTTATACAAAAATTTAAAACTTTTGTAAATTCTGTTTTACTTTGGTTACATCAATTATAACAGGAAAGTGTATTTCGTGTTTTAAAATACTACTAATTAAAAAAAAAATAGAACATTATACACGCAGATTTATATAAGTGAGAGAATATCTTACAAACAATGCACTGAATTTAAATAATTTTTTTCATACGGAACTTTTAAGGGCCGTCAATTTTAACATCTACCCGAGATAACTTTACAGCTTTATGTGTAACCTGCGTGAAAAATTTTTTGATGTTGGTTTTATGTTACAGCGCAGTGGTCCTGTTCTCAAAATCATCTCCGAGTGCATTCTTCACGTTTTTGTGTACAGGCTGTTCACTGTTACTTCCAACTTTTCTGAAGCCCTGCTAAAGTTCTACTTCCAGCATATTCCTCCGCCTCGTGTAAACAAATCTTAACCAAGTCTAGAAAATCACACCAAAGGGACAGCGTACCGGATTCGTGTGCACTCAATGTAATATTACGTAAAATAAGAACTATTTCTTACTTGGCTTTACCAACACACCCTTTGATCCCCCTGTTGCTATTCACAATAATTATGAATTAAATATTATAATTTATAGATATAATATAAGTAAAAATTTAATTTAAGTAAAAATAGTGTATTTTTATCTCAACACTTTTCCCCTGAGAGCCATAAAAACTGGTACACATGCCTAATATCGTGTAGNCAATTTGAGAAAGGGTTGCACGTCTGTCACGTTTAATGATTCTCGCCAGTCGTCGTTTGTCCCGTTCTTTCACAATATTTTTCCAGCCGCAGCGATGTCGAAGATGTGATGTTTTTTTTCCGGATTCCCGATATTCACGGTACACTCGTGAAATGGTCGTACGCGAACATCCAAATGTTATCGCTACCTCGGAGATGCTATGTCCCATCTCTCGTGCGCCGACTATAACACCACGTTCAAACTCACTGAAATCTTGATAACTTGCCATTGTAGCAGGAGTAACCGATCTAGCTGGCGACCGCATCGCGTTACTCTGATTGGTTCCATACCTCTGTTATTTGCACACGCACGCCTATACCAGTTTTTTTGGCTCTTCAGTGTATAAAACGTTTGTAATACGTGACATACTTAGGAAACACCAAACACACCAAACCTTGGGTAATTTTTCAAAGGTTTGATTCAAAAAGTGTTAAGAAACCGCGAATAGACGATATCGCACCAAGGAATCCACGCAATGACACCCAAAGCCGGCCAAAGCACGCTTCAATAGTGTAACAGCATCACATGCTTGGAAGTGAAATGGCGTAGTGGGCGTACCCGTTAGCTGATTGGTATGCGCGAGATTCTCGAAATGGGCATTGCTATCTGATTGGCTGTACTGCTTGCTGCGAAAGGATTCCCTATATTTTGGGCTGCAACCTGGCAAGCAAGTTACCAGGCGCTGGTCGTGCGAAACGACTGGCGAACGGCGCTCCCACATATTGTAGCCAGTGAAGCCATTTTGCTGGCGTTTGTGATTGGAGTTCGCTGTATAAGCGGGAGGGGAGTGGAGGGAGTGGAAAGGTTTGAGCGGCCTTCAACGTCTGGATCTTGAAAGCCGATGGTGTGAAGCGAGGTGAGAAAGGAGCTACGCCGGAATGTAGGGACGGGTGAAACGGGAGATCCCTGATAATACACGACTACCAGCGGCTTCCCCCTCTCCCCCCCCCACAAACCCTGAGCGCGCGGCTTCAGTCGTATGGTTACCATTACAAAATTTTCCAATATTATTGAGCGGTGGTTGCTTATTAATAACACTTAAGAAATTCTTCACGTCCGAATTGTAGTTTCCGTTTACTATTTCCGTCTTTAAAGTGTATTTTTAAAGTATAAAAGAGCTAAAAATAATTGTTCACATTTCAGGCCTTTAGTTTTCGTTACAGGCTACCTAACACAGCGTGGGTACATGAAGCACTCATTTATCTTTATTACTTCACCATTAAATGATAGCGCCACCACCGAAAGTCATAAATAAAGTGGCGAATAAACGAGAAAAAAAAACCCACTGTTCAATGCCTTGCGCTCAACCTTTTCAGTCCCGAAATAATTTGTGCTCAAGGAGTTGCAATCGTTTCGTTTTTTTTTCTTTGTGCGTCGTACTTGTGTCGAGTGTGCATCTCGCAGCCGGTGAACAACCCGCTGCGGTTTCGTTGACGTCAGCATTAACCATTCACGAACGAGAGGTGCAGGAACTTCAACAATTCGCATTACTCGCAAGGAAGACCCTCCAAACACCGGCCACTGATTCCATGTCGTGTACAGCGACGACCATAAATATTATTCATACGCAACATGTCCCCGATTATGGGCACGGGGACAACGGGTTAAAGGCTACCAGACATTCTATGCGCGTGCATAAGTCACCCTTAGTGCTTCTAGGTCTGGGATACGCAATATAACCTCCAGCCGTACGCCGTTCACCGTCAGAGGTGGGCGCTGTGGGACACGGCAGGGCGTATGATCATCTCCGCGTCCGTCTGGTCTCGTCACGCAACTCCTCGCATCTTGTCTTCCTCCGCGGTAGCTGCCCCCGCGGCGAGAGTCGGCCGTCGAGGAATGTTAACGGCTGTGTGGCGTCCCCGGAAACTAAACATTATTCCTTTACGACGCCCCCGCTTACTGTCGCTCAAGGCTATCAAGCGACCTAACGGCTTATGTAGCCGCCTCCCCATTAACTGAAAACTGCCGGGAGCTACTGTAGATGCACGTATATTCGACGTAAGCACCGACTGCAGTACTTACAGCAAAACTGGTGAAATATGCCCACGTCTTATGGTCAGAATAAAAAGTGCAGTGTTCTAACTATTTGCGAACACTTTCATTTAGTTTCATGCCATGTTTTTGTTGTATGCCATGACGTATCGTGAGTGTCATCTCAGAGTGATTTGTTTTTTTAATCTTCTGGTGGTTGTGAGCTCAAAGACGTCCAGTATTCGGAGTCAATGGTAACAGTTGTAGGTAGGCGAGCCACTATAAATAATCATGAGTCCTTTTTTTCTCCTTGTTTTATGTATTCTACGTATAGTAGCATTTATCGTGCATGTCCGAAGTGCCAAATATTTTTTTTTGTATTGTCGAGTTCAAAATAAAATGATAGTATGGTCTTGATTGCTGTCTCGTTATCTTCTTTGATTATACAATCAACTCCGCGGGTTATATAAGTGTCACCAGTACCTTCGGTTGTGCCGTTCCCTACATCTTCAGCTACACATTATCTGCGGCACTGGCAATGTTACTGAGGGCGACTACATCTGCAGCATCTACGCACAGACACCCGTGTCGCGACTGTTATTCGATTTAGCATTTAGCCATGATGCGCGAAGATACTAAAATAATGGCTGCACGAAGAACGCTGACAGCAATACACAAAAGTTCGGACATAGTGGTATGATGTATCCCAAAAGCGATAGTTTTAAAAAATAAACGTACAAAATTTTGTAAAGCTGTACATCTCACACTTGTCGACATCCTTGTATAATGCTCCCTTCGCCGCAGCATACTACCATGCGCCACAATACTCTGTCATCACAAAGAGCTCAAGATGTTCTACCGCTATCGTCATAGGGAGGCCCCAGAATATTGGCATGTTCTGGGACAGCTAACCAAAACGAGTTAATCAAAACCAAGGCTGCATTCTTGCACAACATTAAGGTATGTGAAACAGAAAATACAAAGTGTTCTGCCATACACACGCGTCTTTATTTTGTAAGCATAAATAAAATTCCAGTTAGCCAAATTGTCATGAAAAGCAACCCTCATGGCCAAATAAAATTTAACACTGCTCTATAATGTTTCTATACAAAAACCCTACTTGAAAATGTTACAGCGTTCCGAACCTTTAAAACAGCGAATGTTCTCGCGATGACTACTGAAGTCTGAAGGCATTATAAAAATATTTATGCAAAATATTTGTTATGAAGAAGGGACTGTGGTAACCAGAGGTGCCGGATGAACACTGGCTTCTGTGACAATATTGAAGCTAATCATCAGTGAGCTGGACACAATATGCGTGTTTCCAAAATCAAGATCTCCTTTTCAGTCAAGAGAGAGGAATACATAATATATCAAAAATTACTACTGGCCATATAAACTTCAAGCAGTCAATTTTTACAAGCTTTGTAGATTGCACATCGCGTGTGCATCGACAAGAGTTACACATGGCTCGAAGCAGAATGTAGTTTTTGTGAATTGGAGCTGTTGGAACCATTGCACAAGACCAAGGCGTTTGAGAGCAATTGAGAGCAATTGGAAAGTCTCAGTAAAAATCAGTTGGTGCTCCAACAAGAAAAGATAATTTTCAAATAGCATGTATGTTCAGGACTTTCAGGTATCGATCTGCGAAAGACACATATACACCAACTGTAGTTGACTCGGTCAAAGAGTAGTCTGTTGTTTCAAGCATCGGCCTGTGTGTAGTAAGCATCGTAGGCATGCCACAATGGCATATACAACCACACTTCGTACAACTAACGGACTTTGAACGAGGTCGTATAGTGGGCCTGACGGAGGCTGGATGGTCCTTCCGAAGAATCCAACGCGTAGGATGTGGAGTGTCTGCTGTGCGTCATTGGTGGTGCCGGTGGTCCAACGATGGTGCACATGCCCGTCAACCTGTTTCCGGATGGCAGTGGCACATAGATTCCCGCCTGGACCGCCGCATCAGACGAGCAGCCATTGCCGATCTCATGACGACCGCCGCACAGATTAGGACTACTGTTGCACCCAGGCTGTCAGCTAGGACCATCACCAACCGTTTACTGGACGGTGGGCTGCGATCAAGGGTGCCGCTCGCCAGGCTTCCTCTCACGCCTCGGATGGTGTCGCGAACGACGCAACTGGAGGGATGAATGGTGCGGAGTTGTGTTTAGTAACGAAAGCAGATTCTGCCTTGGCGCCAGTGACGGTCGTTTGCGAGTGCGGCGTCGACCAGGAGATCGACAACAACCAGAGTGTGTACAGCAGCGACATACATGACCAACCCCTGGCATCATGGTCTGGGAGGTAGTAGCCTACAATGACCATGCACCTTTGTTGTTTGTTGAGGGAACACTGGCCAGTGGACGCTACATCCAGAACATCATCCAGCCCATGTTGTTGCTGTTCCTACAACGCCAAGAAGATGTCCTCTTCCAGCAGGACAATGCCCATGCACACACGTTTCGTGTTACCCAATGCGCTCACGAAGGTTTTCGTCAACTGCCCTGGCCAGCACGATCACCCGACCTGTCCCCCATTGAACATGTGTGGGACATAATGGGACGGCGTTTGGTGCGGTCTGCAATACCGGCAACAAACCTCCACCAATTGCAACAACAGGTGGAATTAGCATGTAACACTATTCCCGAAGATAACATCCGACATCTTTAAGATCGTCTCTACGCACGACTGCAGGATTGCATTGCCGCTAAAGGCGGCTACGAAAGATACTGACATTGTTGTTCAAGACACTCTGTAGCCTCTGTCCACAGGTGTACGACCCTGGATCATTATCATATACAGTGTACAACCTGTATAATTATTCAATAAACCCTCAATTAACGCGGGACCATTGAGTCCCGGTGTTAATTTTCCACTTTCCGCCAGTGTATATATAACCTGATCCCAACGTGCACAAACTTGATTACCTTTCTGTATAAATAAGGATCTTAATGTGCCGACTCGTCGCGGAGTACCCACGAGCACGTTACGTCACCATGTTCGCATGAACAACCACCAGTGGAAAGGCCTCTTAAGAGCAGAGTTTCACACTTAAGCCAGTCACGATTAGATTACTCCATTACCGACAATCTTAGAGTTGGACACACACGCCTGAGACGTTTAGAAATAAATAAATAAATATATATATTCCAGTCGCTAATATGGGTTTAAGGTACAGTGTTTTGAAAAACAACAAGCCATGAAAACTTTTCGCGAAAATATATGTTGTAGCGGTTGCCTACTAGGGGTTTCTTAACTGTATTGCAGCATGTTCGAAATGCGGGGATTTTGAATGAAACTGTTCAACATGTTCCCATTATGTTACCTACGGAAGAAAATATACACCATACGAGGACGGAATGCTACTTTCAAGACGTAATGCACAAATATTATTTCAGACTATAGTATCTTAAAACTTACTACCCAAACACTAGCGGGACTGCAATAGTAGAAGCCTGTTCTGAACTTTGTTAAAGACTCTCCACCAATAAAACGATAGGGCCACTGCTTGAAGTGCCATAGGTAGACGTACCTACATGAAACACGACGAGAATCCTGCACGCCGGTTCAGAACTTTTCGCCTGGCAGCTATGGCGCTCTTGATGCGCTAGTCAATGTAGCCCTTATCGATCCAGCGCTTTTGAGTCTCAAACGCGAAAAGAGCTCCAGGTATGCGACTGACTTAAAGGAGTTCAAGAAGTTGAAATTATCTTCTACATGTTTAGCATATGGTATCCTTTTTTGTTGTGATATAAAATAATAGTATGAAAAGATGGAAGAAAATTACTTTTCAAAAAACAATGAAATTAGTTATATTAATTTTAAATATATATACACTGAAGAGCAAAAAAAAAAAACACTGCTATAGGCGTGCGTATGCAAATAACAGAGGTATGGAACCAATCAGAGTAACGCGATGCGGTCGCCAGCTAGATCCGTTACTGCTGCTACAATGGCAGGTTATCAAGATTTAAGTGAGCTTGAACGAGGTGTTATAGTCAGCGCACGAGAGATGGGACATAGCATCTCCGAGGTAGCGATAACATTTGGATGTTCGCGTACGACCATTTCACGAGTGTACCGTGAATATTGGTAATCCGGTAAAACATCACATCTTCGACATCGCTACGGCCGGAAAAATATCGTGAAAGAACGGGATAAACGACGACTGACGAGAATCATTAAACGTGACAGACGAGCAACCCTTTCTCAAATTGGCGCAGGTTGGATTTGTGGACTGCCCTTCAGGATCCATGGTGTGAATTTCCTCCTGCATACCTTCAGACATTATATGAGTTCATGCCACGTCGTCTTGCAGCACTTC